>JAVHYY010000848.1:0-65688 GCA_035221665.1 Okamejei kenojei | reverse complement strand
AGAAAGCAATGATGTGCTAAGTAGGAGAGTGAATGCCGAGGAATTGAAAGAGCTTAGAGCTAGACAGGTAGGAAGCCCCCCCTGCCTCCCCTGACTTCAGCCTCACAACGCCAGTTAGACCCAGATTTGGGTTAAGAAACATTAGAAGAAACATAGGAAGAAATTAGCCTGCAAGGGAGTATAGGCCATTCTGTGCCCTTCGAGCCTGAACCGCCATTCCAGTTTGTTATGATCATGGCGGATCCACATCCAACTCAAGTATCCCGTATCTTTTTCTTCTCCTTACCCCCTGAACCCTTTAGCCCCACAATGGCCACATCTATACTCCTCCTCCTTAAAATAAAGCCAATTGAACTGCGCCTCAAATACCCTCCCTTTCTGTGGCTGACACAGAGTGGAGTATTATATTTCTAGAGATTCACCCACTCTCTTGTCGTGAAAAAATGTTTTTTGGTTTGTTTTTCTTCAGTCTCTCCGGGCTCCCTACCCTCTCTCTCCCCTAACAGTATGAGTATTCCCGTATCCTTAAACTGTGAGTTATTAGTGTCTTCTTCTCACTCTTTGCCCTGGACTTCTCACAACTTTCTGGCGGAGCAAAGCAGCACGCGGGCAAGTCTGCAGAGCAGCCAATCTTTCGTGCCTATCTAGCTCTCGGACAACCACCTTAAGACTGTTGTAAGATTCTATAAGATCTGGGGGGCAAGTATTGCTGTGAGGAGGATGCTAGGAGAACTGTCAAGGTGACTTTGGTTAGGAGGGTTGTTTGAGTGGGGGTCATAATGTTGGCAGATTGCATGGTATATAATTGGCATATATGTGAGGTCCATCCAAACCTATGTCACATCCCTCATGGTTGGGCATCTCAGGCACAAAAAAACACAGGGGAGAAAGCAGACTATTTATTTAAATGGTGGCTGGATTCGATTAGGACCAAGGGGAGGATGCAGCGGAGACCTGGGTGTCATGGTAGAACCAGTCCTATCATTGAAGTTGGCATGCAGGTGAGCAGGCATTGAAAAAAAATAAGCGATTGGCGAAGTTTGCTTTTCATAGCAAGGATTTGAGAGTACAGGAGGCAGGGAGGTTCTACTTCAGTTGTACAGGGTATTTGGTGAGACCACACTGGGGGGTGGGAGTATTGCGTGTGCCGTTTTGGTCTCCAAAATTGAGGAAGTACATTTTTGCCATATGATGGGAGTGCAGAGGAAATGTGGTTATTTAGCATTTGTACGTTTTTTCAATCCAGACTGATTCCTGGGATGTTCAGACTGTCTTTAGATGATAGAAAGACTGGATTAGGACTCGGTTTATACTCTCTGGAATTTAGGTGATTAAGAGGGGTCTTATAGACGAAACCTTCAAAAATAAAAATTCTTTAATAAAGGGAGGGGCGTGGGTTGATTGTAACTTGGGGCTTTGGATGGGTTGTTTTCTGTTTATTGGACCAGGATAGATGAAGGAAGATTTGGTTCCCGGATTGATTTTTGGGGAAGTCCGGATGAAGACAGGGGACACCGACTTGTAGGTAAGGGTGGTGAATCCGTTAAGACCGCGATGAGAAAGATCTTTTTCACACAGAGAGTGGTTGCGTTATGGAACTCTCTGCCACAGAGGGTAGTTGAGGCCAGTTCATTGGCTTATTTAAGAGGGAGTTGGAGTGGACCTTGTGGCTAGGGCGATCGTGAGGGTAATGGAGAGAAGGGCAGGTACGGGATACTGTGTTGGATGATCAAGCCATGATCATATCTGTGATATAGGCGGTGGCAGGCTCGAAGGCTGACATGGCCTACTCTGCCACCTAAGTTTCTATGTTTCTATGTAATAGATACCCTCATATCTTGAGCTTAATTATTTAGCGTAGCACAAGCCGTGTCTATCCAGTCTTTCTTCATATGTATGTCCTGACATCCCAGGAATCACCTTAGTGAAACCTTCTCTGTACTCCCTCTAGGCAAGAATGTCTTTTCCTCAGTAGTTTGGAGGACCGCAAAACTAGTACGCTATATCCAGGTGTGGTCTAAACCAAGACCCTGTACGATCATGACTATTGTTGCATGTCGGTACGGAGCTCATACCGCCCTCCCAGGGAGCCGCCTGGGTTATCTCCGAGATGCTGTGGTTTTCCCCACACTCAAAACGTGGATGGTTGTGCTAGTGTGGTGGATAGTGTCGTCTACGGCGTTTCACAGTTGTCTGCGCGGACTCGGTGGCTAAAGAGCCAATTTGCATTGCGGTATTCCTTAAAAATACATTCAGATTGCGTATTGGAGTGTACAGGTAACAGGGCTACGGACCAGTGATGGAAGGTACATCTTCGGACATCACTGACTAGCAGGTTCGGTAACAGTGTCAGACACCATCAGGTAAAGACGACCTGGATTCAGTATGAATTACAAGGGGCGGATGATTTTTGTGTATTTATTGTCTGTTTTTTTAAATTTCGTTTTGTCTTCTTTTTTATTTGATTTTTGTGTGCGTTACCTATGTTTTATGTCCCGTCTATTATATATTTGTTTTTTTTTCTGTAGGCTTGACACTGTGATGGTGAAGTTCTGACAAAACACATTACCACTAACGGACCTCTACATCTTCAGCGTTTGTGCGGATTCGGACTCTGAGCCGGCCCCATTTCTTTCAGTTTCCTGCCTCGTTTGCGATGGGGTTGTGATTTGTCGAATAATTTTAAGTCAACAAATTACAACTCTGTCGACCATTGATGGCAAAGTGTTTGACGGGCGGCGACCTTTGTAGATCCCTCGATGGTAAGGAAGTCAGTACCTGTGATGGAATGGGTAGTGTTAATCACAGTTGCTGTCTCCTTCGCGCCTGTATTCAGTGTTGCCGCCGCAGGTGTGGTTTTGCAACCAACAACTGCTCTCTATCTGTACACATGTGGAGTTCAAGAGAATACTTGACGACATATTGAATGTCCGCAATCTTTTAAGGGAGTTGTGGATCTTTTAATTGAGTCTGAATAAAGGGTTTCGGCCCGAGACGTTGGCCTATTTCCTTCGCTCCATAGATGCTGCTGCACCCAGCTGAGTTTCTCCAGACCACTTTTTTCTCCCTTCTTTTAAATTGCATCAATGTTTTCGCGTCCAGGAAAGGTCTTGAAAGACTTTCACGCTCAGGAATTCGCATCTTTCGCCTTCTTCTCCGCCATCGCCAGTCGATCTAGACTGGTTTGTGGGACCAATCCTTCCTGCCCGAAGTAGATCATGGTCTTCCTGTGCTTTGAATGCATGGTGACGCGATTTGTGTGTTGGAACGTGGAATATAGTATGGTGGTGTAGACAGAATGTCGAAGCACACTATTAGACATGGGATATGCTATTTTATTTGCAAGCTTTCCTGATAGTAGATTGATTGAAGTCACCGCAGTGATGAACAGGACATCGGGGTTCAGGTGCTTACAGAGAGTACATCAAACGGAGAAAGTAAATTGTCCACTGCCAAATTGGCGTTGACTTTCGGTTTACTATGTAGTACACACGACGCGATGGTGGAGGTTAATTCCCGGTCGGTTAAAGGTGCTCGTTACGAAGTGAACTGTTATTCCAGGTGGTACCCCGAACGAATATAATCAATATTTGACACAAACGTGGATTTCAATACGCACAATTATGGTCTTCACAGCGATTGGATGGAATACATAAATTTTATAATTGGCGCAGGTCAGAATCAGAAAACTGCTCCGGGGCGAAGAGTTTGAGATTTTAAGTAAAGCAGGGGAACATGATGGAACGTTTTCACCCGGGGACAGTAGGATAGATTGCTGGGGTGAAATTAAAGAGGTTATTTCATCATAGGGGCAAGGGAAATGTAGAACGTTTGCTGTCGTTCTTCAAGCCTGGTGAGTCTACAGATGGAAGACGCCTGAAGTGGCGAGATTCAGAAAGATACTGAGAGGCAATCTTTTTACAAAGGCAGTTGTGGTGAGGTGCAATTAGCTGTCAAGAGGAAGCTGAAGACATTGGCTTCGATTACAATGTATAAGAGAGATTTAAACGAGATATGGATAGAAGCGTTGGAAGGCAATTTGAGCGATCGTGGGGCAAGTGGGCTAGATTGGTTGTGACATTTTGCGTGACGTGGACTGCTGGTTCCGAAATATCTTGGTTGGTTGATTTGACTATAATTCTATATATAGCATCTTTATTGTGTGACTGTAAGATTCTCTGAGATATGTAGATAGTTACCCATCATTAGTGTGTTCATGGACTGTCCACATTTGGTATCATTTGGGAACCCATACGTACGTTCGTTAATAAAGACATGTTATTTATGAAAATATTACATTTTTGATTAACCTAAGCTCGAGCTGTTCGAAGTTCTGGTTTAGACTACTGGACAATGAGACACTAATCTATTCCTGGAGAATAATTCTGGGCGTTGAGGCTATATCGATTTTTGTAATGTGGGGGACTTCCAGTGGACGGCATGTTGAACTGCAAGCATGCGCGGCCTCACAAAACGTCTTGTAATACTGTAATATAACGTCCCATCTTCTGCGCTCAATGCCGTAAACTAGTGAAAGACACCGTGCAAAATCTGAATGGACATCGTAACGACCCGCGACTTCCTAAATTCAGAGATATATCTGCGTGAACTCCTCTAAATTCCGCTCTAGAGGAATCATAGGGAGTTGAACTGTTATTCGAAGACTGGACACGAATTACCAATAAAGCAAATCACAAATATACTAATTATATGCCATACTGTATTTAATTGCCAAACTTTCCAGCTGATCAACTCCCAATGTCATTATGCATATCAGTCTTGGCAATCTACCACCACACTTGCATTGGTTATTTTTGTAATTTACTAATTATACCTTGCACCATCTCAATCAAGCGTTGATAACTCATGGAACATAGAAAATTTAACATATTAGGTGCAGGAGTGGACCATTAGGCCCTTCGAGCAGCACGCCATTCAATATTGATCATGGTGTCATCCAAGAAAACAGGACCCCATTCCTGCTCTCTTCCAAAATCCTTGATTCCGTTAGCATGAAAGCTCATATCTAACTCTTCTTGTATAAACATACCGTGAATTGGCCTCCACTGCACTTCTGTGGCAGATAACAAGATTTCACACTCTCTGGATAAAAGGTTTTTCTTCATCTCGCCTAAATGGCCTAACCGGTTTCTTAAACTGTTACCTGAGTCTGACAACCTCATATCGTTTTTCTCGCATTTCTAGCTTGTCCGATCGCTTCAGAATGTTATATGTTTCTATAAGGCCCCCTCTTCATCGTTCTAAATCTCCAGTGGATACAAGCCCAGTCTATAACATTATTCATTCACATGTCAGTCCCGCCTTCCCGGATATAAACTGGTGAACTGTACGCTGCACTCCCTCAATAAATCCAAGAATACCCTTTCTCATATTTCGGAGAAGCCAAAACAGCACACAATATGGCCAGGTGCGTTCTCACCAGAGCCCTGCACAACTGGCAGGAGGACCTCCCATTGCTCCTATTCTCAAATTCTCTTGCGGTTGACTGCCCCACTTGCCGTTTTGCTTTCTTCAATGCCTGCCTGTACCCGAATGCTGACTTGTCACTTATTGGTCGATCGTGCACCTCTCCCCTTGTCGCCATATCTGACACAAATTCAGGTAATAATCTCTCTTCTTCTTGCTTACCAACGTGGAATATCTCACGTTTTTTTACACATTATATGGCATCAGCCGCGCATCACTTCCCACTCACCTAACCTATCCAAGTCCGCTGCAGCCTTCTAGTATTCTTTTTGCAACTCATATTGCACCCAGCTATGTGTCATACGCAAACATGGAGATGTAACATGTATTCCTTCGTCAAAATCGTTTAATATATATTGTAAGTAACTGGGGTCGCAGCACTGAGCCTTGCGGCACCTCACAAGTCAAGCTCATTATAATATTGACTTCTCCAATTTCAGGTAGTCCCTGCGTTCTCCCTCATTCCCGTCCCACTTCCCAGCTCTCCCACAGCCTACTGTCACCGCCTCTTCCTTTCTTCTACCGACCACACCCACCCCCACAGCATCTGAAGAAGGGTCTCGACCAGTAATCGTTGCGTATTCCTTCATTCATCGATGCTGCCTCACCGCTGAGTTTCTCCGGGCATTTTTGTCAACCTTGGAAATAGTGGTGCGACGGCTTGCAAATGGGAAATCAAGGAGAAGGTAAACTAATTTAGAATTAGGGAGGGTCACGCGTCTTTACGAGAATGTTCTACTATCTCTCTGTGAGTATTACATGTCTCACTCTGTGTTTTCTGTTTTTGTGTCTGATGGTGTTCCCAGTTAATATGTGCGCTCCTGCCATGACCGTCTCGATGAAATAACTCCTTCCGTGCGTGATAGAAACACACATGAACACACGCGCACCAACCCAGCTAAATAAACAATAAAATTACAAAATGGTAACAGTAACATTACTGAGCATTTCGCTTGTCCACTGTGTCCCTTCACTACATTTTCTGTGTTCCCACGTCAGTTTCGCCTCAGCAATCCCGTCGGGATTGTTCCCTATTACTCTGTTTCTCGGCCACATTTTGCGAAATCCGAACACCTACTTGTGCTTCTGCTCCCTGCCGAAAAAACAACAATTGAAGCAGAAGGATCCGATGAAGAGAGTTGTGAGAATCTGGTCAAACGGACACGGATGATATCTTACGCGTCTGCTTTGAGTCAGAAAGAGTACGCCACTGCGGTGACTGACTTCGGCAGCAAGTGAGTGGGCGACTTTGTGCCGACGACGTCAATACGAGTGTTACTCAAAGGAATAACATGGGACCTTCACAGGTGAAGGCCAGGCCAGATGCACACAAGTCATTAAGATCCCGAGCAGCAAAAACAAAGCGCGATATGATCTCCGTAAAGTTCTCAAGGATGTCAAGAGACAATGCCGGTACAAACCTGCGCCCCAGTATAATCACTGGAAACACACGGAGAACGTGGCCAGGTATGAATAAAATAACTGGGATAGAAAGCAAGTTCAGGCAACATCATTGTGACAGTAGGACCTTTCCCGATGAACTGAATGTTTTCTCTGCCCGCTTGGAGCAGAAGGCCAGCGGTCCCTTCAGACTCCAGTGTGCCTCTCCCAGGGTGACAGTAGCAGAAGGTTAGATCGCCTTCCTGAGGGTAACCCACGAAAAGCAACTGGCCCAGACGGGTGTTCTTAACCACTGTCCTTTGTAGTTGCGCGGACCATCTACCGGGAGTATTTTGGGAAATATTTAATCTCCCCCGACTCCGTTCGACAGGTACCGACCTGCTTCAAGATGACCACCATCACCCACTGCCGAAGAAAAGCAAGGACTCAAGCCTAAACAACTACCGTCCCGGTGGTCTTGACATCCACCATCATGAAATGTTTTGCGATGCTACTTATGGAACGCATAAACCTCCAGTCTACCGAGGAACCACCATCTACCATTAACCCTATAATTCATCAAAGTACCCACCGCCTCATTAGCAGGTTCCACAGATAATCCATTCATCACCCTAGTCCTATTACACTCATCCCCAGAAACCACCTGATATAAAAGAGCATACCGTGGAATCCCCCTCTCTCCCATGAAACATCAATATACAATGAACCAAAAACCCTCCAAAACCAAAACCATAAAAACACCCAATGCAAACAAAACCCAACACACCCCCCCCCCCCCCCCCCCAACCCCCCCCCATCATCCCCCCCCCCCCCCCCCCCCCCCCCCCCCCCCCCCCCCAAAACCCCCCCCCCCCCCCCCCCCCTGAATATTGCTACACCCCCCAATCTGATTCAAACCAACCCCGAACGTTTATTGCTCTCCACCCCCAAAAAAACCCCCCCCAATAATAAAAAAAACCTCCCCCTTACTGCTACTGTCTTTTCCGCTGTACACTCCCCCCCCCCCTTTCCCACATCGTTTGTGGCTGTAGCGTCATATGTCGCGCACCAGCGTCAACATCTCTCAACTAACGTTTCTGATAGTCTGTTCCATTTACCCAGCACCCTCTGTGTGAGAAAGGTCTTCCATTCAAGTTACTTGCTAAATTTGCCTTATCTAGAAAACCTCTGAAGTGCCTTCAGTAATTCTTCGACGGTAACACATGACTGCTCTCAAGGACACTTCCAAATTGACTGCCCCAAGATCCTCCGTCCTACTGCATTTTCTCCTCGATAATATACAGAGGAGAGTACTCATTCAAGGATCTTGTCCATCATCCTGTGGCTCCACACAGCGGTGACCGCTTTGATTCATGAGTTTGGTCCCACTCTTCTCTCGAAGGTCTTTTCCCTTGGCCGCAGGCTGTTATGCTTTGTCGTTTATTATCTTCCAAGGAACACGATACGCGTTTCAACTCGGTGCAGAGACTGAAGTCGAGAGCTTTATCACGGACAAAAATGGCCGTCAAATCGCCGTTTATCGGATCGTCTCACACTGTGGAGTTTGGAACCACGACAAGTGATTTTATTGACACAATAAATGTAGGCTTCTGCGAGGCCTTGACTGGTTTATGGATATTAACCGAATAAAACCGGTTGCTGGATTAATTTAGTTAGATTAAATGTTTTCAGAATACGAATTGAGTGACTGAGAAAGGTGGAATTTATCTGGCAAAAACATATCGGAATACAGTGTACCTCCTACCCAGAAAAATAGTGTGCTCATGTACAAATGGCTGGGCGAACATGTTTTTTGAACAATAGGGAAATGAAGATAATGAATCAGGTATTGAAATGATAGCGTCCGAGGTCAGGTTATGAACTGCGCACCACGGGACGTACGAATAGCTTATTACCCACCGTTATTCAGGCTCTCAGTCCCTCCAGAGTTCGGGTACTGTTTTTCAATTTGCCCTAATAACTTCATTTCATAATCCCTTGGAAAACATTAGCGATTAAAACCAAACAACCGCTCCCCCCCCCCAACCCCCCCCCCCCCCCAAAACAACAACAGTGGTGCTGGTTTCCGGGACGGGTGGTAATGGCGGCCCCCCCCCTTGGGCTTTGTATCCACAACATGCCTCCAATCCCATTGTGGAATATTGGGCGTTGTCTCACAAACGGATGAACGACGATGCGATACAATGGTGAAAACTGTGTTCTGCCCTCTGTATCGTCCACTTTGCTTCATCTATTTACATAGTCTTAGACCATCAGCCAGCTTGCCCTCACCGACCAATGTATCCCATCTACACTAGTCCCACCTACAATTCCTTCACATTTTCAATATTTCCTATTCAGTACCTGTCCAATATGTATTTACATTTTGTGATAGTGTTTAGCCTGAACTACCTACCTCTGGCAGCTCGGTCTATATACCCACTAACCCCTGTGCGAAGTCCACACACTGATCACCTCATGCGTTTATACAAAAGACTCACCCACTCTCTGTCCTCGTGTTTGAACTGATTGAATCTGGATCTGTTATATCTGGTCAGTTTGGACAGCATTCGGCAACCAAGTTTTAGACTGTACTTGATACATGTGATATAATAAAACGTTAAGGCTAAAACATAACGTCTTTCACATCTTAATTGCTCACTAACATCACGAACCCAACGGGTGTCTGATGGCTGAAGAAGCACTGCATCAATACTATCGTTCAGCTGCCGTGGACCTCGGCGCGCAGTCAAATGATACGTTTTGCTCATTGTACTAACATTGTTTGCGTTTTAAAGAATTTGAATTCACCAACTGCACATGGTAAGTTACCACGGATGACGGGATTGTTTATTATGTGAATGTGGCCTGGAGCAAATCATGTTCATCCTTACAAACCCACAGACAACATTTTGGGACGTAGAAATAAAAGGCAATAATGACAATTTACATCAGACAATATTCTGTATTCTGTATTTCTCCGCTTTCTATTGATGTAATCTGAGTTTGAACTATGTTGTACTATGCGACACGATCTATTTCTCGATACATATCACAATGGAAAACCGTTTGCTTTAAACCTTACCATGATATCATATGAAAAGTGGACATGTATGATCATCAGGGCGGGAAATGTTCGTAGAATGATGGATACTAAGTGTCCAACGGGTGAAACACACGTTATCGCTATCTAAGTTGTTATATGACTATTGCAATTGACCTGGGTTAAAAGTCACTGTTGCTTATCTAGTTTGTCCTCATGAATTGTATAGCACTACTCACTCATGTGATATCTTCCCATCCTGTGGCACTATAGGATATAATGTCTTACACTTCTCATTATTCATCGAGCCGCATTAGAAAGAAAAAGTAGAGAAAAACCCTGACCTTAAATAGCGTCGGTGATGCCACGGTGAGGTGAGAGGATTGTGCATGGGCTTGGACTGGTCATGTGTCACAAGAGTCATGAAGCATGCGACCAACACAGGTTCCCCATCAAACGGTCTTTCGGCCGTGGCCCATAGCTATCTCGAGGGGTGCTTGAACTAGCGTAAAAGATTACAGTCAAAATACAGGGGTAAATCCTAACAAGCTTCGTGAAATTCAACGATCCACATTGAGCTATCTCCACTGTGTGGCATGCGCAGCGTGCCACAGGCACTACGTCTATCATATGCTTTACCGTATTTGATGGCAACTTGGGCGTGACAGCCACGTGAGTGGGCGAAAGTAGGGGGGAGGGGAGGAGGGGTGGGTGGGGTTGTTTGTGTCGTTTTTTTTGTCTTTTATGGTCCCTTTCCTGTTTTCTTTTTTTTAGATATATAATTATATAGATTTACTTAATAAACGTTTTGACCTATGATTTTAGGTTTTTTTTACTTCATTTTTATTCCCCATTTGAAATTGGTAGGCAGGTAACACTTGTTTCATATATAACATTCCATGAGGTTTCAGGTTGTATGCCAAAAATTTATCGGTCGGCGGAGGGGCGATGTTTCATCGCCGAACCTTGAACATCTAAAATACCTTCGGCAGCACATCAGGTCAATATGTTTGGGACAATACGCGGAATATATTTGCTGACTCACCTTTAACTAATCCCAACAACAGTCTGCTACTTCCTTCAACCACCTGTCATTCATCATAGGGGGACTGTTGAAAAGTTTGTATTCATACCACAACCGCCCCAGCAACTTTGCAAGAAAAGAAAACACTGATGCAAGTTTCAATGAACAGCTAGGAAGCAAGAAGCACCACCTACAGCATATCTATCTGAAGTTCTCGGATGAACTATTTGTACCTATGCACGATGGATAACTATCCGATTGAGCGGTAGTACCGCAGATGTCAAAACTACACTTTTCACTTTTTCCGATACATTAGCACAATGGCAAGAACATTTTCTTAACTTAACCAATGGACGGTAATATGAGAAAAGTGACATTTATGATCGGCACTGTCGGGCTGGGACGCATCGTAGAATATTTGATACCGATTGTCCACGTTGAAACACACGTGCAAAGAGCATTGATAGCTTTTACAGAACTCACAATGTCTTAATCCATCGAAAAGGTGATTATGTGGTGATTCTTCTGACGTTGTTCCCTGGCCTTCCTGAAATTGAAATATAAATCAATGTCAAAGTGGCTGACAATAAAAACTGCAGAGACAACACTTACATGCAGCTGAAGGCGTACCAAGGGTGCAAACCAAAGACCAGATCTGAGGCTCTGGTTATTGATATTTTCAGTGACACGAGTCAATTTTTCGGTTTGTCGGAACACTGAATACCCAAAAACAGGACGTGCCTGCGCCCACGCCCCAAACACTGTGCACCCAATCTGAAGTAGTTTTGAAAATATTTGATCGGCAGGTTCCCCTTTATGGTTAAGGATCCCTCTGCGCAAATTGCATTTGTATTTTAAAAATGCGAAGGAGATGGCCTACTCCTGCAGCACTATTGTCTATAATAGATCATATATAATTGAACGATTGCAGTGTGTAAGGTTGATTTGCTCTCCCCAGAATAACCACTAGGACGTTTCCCCTGAGTTAAGGGCCTATCCCCACTTACGTGTCCCTGGCACGCTAATTACGCGACCTTGTGGTGCGTTGAGGCGCGAAGGTCGCGCGCGACTTCATTCGACCGCACAGACGTCTGGAGCGCGTGACGTTTTTGAAGATGGACACAAATTGCAGGAGTAACTCAGCGCGATCCGGCAGCATCTCTGGAGAGAAGCATGGATGATGTTTCGCGTAGAAGTCGATATTTTTCCTGACTCTCCTTCAGTCTGAGGGTCTTGGGCCAAGAAGTTTTCGGCTACAAAAATTTCTTGACCCAAAAATACCCCTCCGTCACCCATATTGCTTCTCCAGATATGCTGAGTCCCGCTGAGTATTTTTTAAAATAGGAGAGAAGGGGACATGTGATCGTTTCGAAGGATGGCGTGCGTTCCACTTTGGAAGGATAATGCAACGAGATAGAAATGAGGTCCAGTGGAAGACAACAAGCAAACCAAGTTGAGAAAACAGCTGATTTTAAACTTGCCACATTGACTGGAGTGGGATTCAAATCAGTAGATAATGTAATCTGAGCGCCGGCAGCGCCTTAGACCGCTTGCCATTCTGACCACAACACGACAATGCATCTGGCTTATTTTCACTCCAGAAGCCAACACGAAAGTGTAAAAATATCGCCATGTGTCTGTGGCTACGGATCCAAGAAACAATATCGATCTCAAGTTCGTGCCACATGTTACAAGCGTGTGACCATCCCACGATTGTATATATTCAATTATTTCAAATACACAGAGTAAATGGATCTTTAAAGATTTATAAGGTCAGAAGGGCATAAAGAATAGCAGTAGAATTAGGCCAGTCGGCTCATCCCAATCTACTCCGCCATTACCCATCATGGCTGATCTATCTCTCCCTCCGAACCCCTATCCTTTCCATAAACCTCTGACCCGGTATAATCAAGAATCTATCTATCTCTGCCTTAACAAATATCCAATCATTTGGCCTCGACAGCCTTCTGTGGCAAATAATTCCACGGACGCACCAACCTCTGACACAAATACATTTCCGCAACTCCTTCCATAAAAGAAACGTCCTTTAATTCTGATGCTATGTCCTCCAGTTCTAGACTCACTCACTATGAAAACATCCTCTGCACATCCACTCGATCCAAGCCTTTACACTATTGTGTATGGTTCAATGAGGTTCCTAACGTCATTCTTCTAAACTCAACGAGTACGTGCCCAGTCCCGACCCAATGCTCGTCATAGGTTAACTAACTCATTCCTGGGATCATTTTTCCTAAACCTCCTGCTTACCCTATCCACAGCCAGCACATCCTTCCTCAGATATGGTGCCCAACATTTCTCACAGTATTCCAAATGCGGCCTTACCAGTGCCTTATTGAGCCTCAACATTACACCTCTGTTTTTGTATACAAGCCCTCTTGAAATAAATGCTAGCATTGAGTTTGCTTTCTTTTTTACCGATTCGACTTGCAGATTAACTTTTTGGGAATCCTGCACCAACACTCCCAAGTCCCTTTGAACCACCGAATTATGGATTCTCACCTCATTTAGAAAATAGACCACGTCCTTTACTCCTTCTTCAAAAATGCATGTCCACACTTTGCTGCACTATATTCCATCTATTTGCCACTTCTTTGCCCACTCTCCCAACCAGTCCCTGTCCTTCTGCAAATTCCCTGCTTTCTCCACACTACCTGCCCCTCCATCTATTTTCGTAACACCCGCAAACCTTGCCACAAAACCTTCACCCCCCACGTCCAAATCATTAATGTACAACGTGAAGAGTAGCGGTCCCAGCACCGACCTTTGCGGCACTCCACTACCACTGGGAACTATCAAGAAAAAGTCCCCTTAATTGCCACTCTTTGTCTTCTGCCATCCATCCAACCTGCGTTCCCTGTTAGTATATGCTTTTTGCTCGTGGGCTCTCATCTTTCTAAGCAGCCTTACATGTGGTACATTATCAAAGCCTTTCTGAAAATCTAAGTGAACAACATCTAAAGAAAATTCAAAGAATCCCAGCGAATTTGTCAAGCAAGACATACCCTACACAAAGCCATGCTGACTTCAGCCTATTTTATCCTGAACCTCGTAGTACTCCGTAATCTCATCATTTATAATGGAATCTAATATCTTACCAACCACCGTAGTCAGTAGAACCGGCCTCTGGTTCCCGCTATTCTGCCTTGCTCTTTTTTTGTGCACCGCGGTAATATTGGCAATTTTACAATCACCTGATTCTACTCCTGAAACTTCATTAGGTACCACTCCTGACTCTGAAGTGAACATTTTATACTTTACCGCCTGAATCGCGAAACATACCACGAAACAACAAAACATTCAGCCAGTTAATTAATCCAAATGAAAACCGCTTCATGTAGGTTTGCTCAGACGTTGCCGTCTTCAGGTGAAGCTGCTACTGCGGCAGCATTCGGCATTGTGTTATGGGAGAGAGCCCCAATCACAGTGAAATGACCTGACAACCCGGAGACCCAGAACAACGTCCAATTTGTGTTTAGTTACGATTGATTGATTTCTGCCATTTGAATGAAGCACGTCTCTGCTCCACATCCAGATTCTGTTCCGTACCAAGGAGATAAAGAATGAAGACACAAGGAACAACAGATGCTGGTTTGCATTGAACACACAGCAGGCCACGCGAGATTCGTGGAATGAGAAACAGAGTTAACCATTCCACGCGAACCTAAACATTAAACGGATTTTATCTCTGCAGGTCCGTGACTATTGACATGCCTCATGCGGCAAGCGGTGGTTCATTACTGTCTGCCATATAGATTGGGCTAACCGCATTGGTAATAACCCTGAGGAGGAGGATTTCCAGGAGTGTATACGGGAGGGTTTGCGCTGCCAATATGTAGAGATACCAAGTGGAGGGCAGGACATCTAGACTGACATTGTGTAATGATGAAGGATTAGTTAGCAATCGTGTTGCAAAGGACATTGTGCAACAGTGATCATTATAATGGTGGAATTCTGCATTATGATGGAGGGCGACAAGGTTAATTCAGAGACGAGGGTCCTGAACTGCAAGAAAGGCGACTTTGATGGTACGAGACGGGAATTGGCGATGATAGACTGACAAATGATAACTAAAGGATTGACGATGCCAAAGATTTAAAGATTGCATGGATTAGAATTACAAAAATTGTTCACCCTCTTCCCCTGTGAGGCGTAAACAAATGGGGAAGGCGGGTGGATCCTAACGTCTATCCAGGAATCAGTCTGGGGAACCTTCTCTGCACTCCCTCTAGCATAATGTCCTTCCTCAATTTGGAGTGTTACTCCAATCCAAGACACTGGAAGTAAGAAGCAGCATATATTAACTGGCCAGAGGAAGAAGCAATCCGGAGGACTGAGAAATATCTAGAATTCAACAAAGGAGGACAAAAGGGTTAATCAGGAGGGGGAAAGCATGAAAGAAAGTTTGCGGGAATATAAAACTGTCTGATAAAGCTTCTTTAGATATGTGTTTAAGCGGTAAGGATTATGAAGACAAATGAAGGTCCCTTGCAGTCAAAAACCGGTGAATTTATAATGGGGAACAAGGAACTGGCTGATCAGTTAAATAAATACTTTGGGCCTGTCTTCATTAAGGAGGACACAACCAATCTCCTAGAAATACTGGGGGACCGACGATCTAGTGGGAGGGAGGAACTGAATGGAATCCACATTAGTCCGGTAAATGATGTTAGGTGAACTGTTGGGATGACGGAAGATAAATCCCCAGTCGGTCTTGATGGTCTGCATCCCAGAGTACTCAAGGAGGTGGCTCTATAAATCGTGGATGCATTGGTGATCATTTTCCCATGTTCCATAGATTTTGGATCAGTTTTGGTGAGTGGGAAGATGCATGGTAGATTAAATATAATGTGGAAAAACGTGGTTATCCACGTTGGTAGCAAGAACAAGAAGGGAGATTGTTATCTGAGTGGTGTCAGATTTTGAAAAATGGAAGGTGCAACGAGACCTGTGTGTCCTTGTACATCAGACACTGAAAATAAGCATGCAGGTAGAGCTGGCAGTGAGGAGAGCAAATGGCATGTTGGACTTCTCAGTGAGATAATTTGGTGGAGGAGCAAGGAGGTCCTACTGCAGTTGTACAGGGTCATGGCTAGACCGCACCTGGCATATTGTGTTCTGTTTTGGCCTCCTAATTTGAGGGAGGATATTCTTGTATTTGAGGTAGTGCAGCGTAGGTTCACTTGGTCTTTTCCGACACGACGGTACTGACATGTGATGAAATAATTGATAGATTGGGCTTGCGTTCACTGGAATTTAGAACGATGAGAGGGGGTATTATGGAAACATATACACACTTAAAGGATTGGACAGCCTAGATACAAGGACACATGTTCTCGATATTGGGGTAGTCCAGAACCAGGGGTAACAGTTTAAGAATCAGTGGTAGGCCATTTAGGACTGAGATGCGGAAAAAAAAAATTTTCATCCAGAGAGTTGTGAATCTGTGGAGCTCTCTGCCACAGAAGGCGGTGGAGGTCAATTTACTGGATGTTTTCAAGTTAGAGTTAGATATAGCTTGTAAGGTTAACGGAATCAAGGGATTTTGGAAGAAAGCAGGAACGGGGTCCTGATTTTGGATGATCAGCCATGATCATATTGAATGGTGCTGCTGGCTAGAAGGACCGCCGAATTGTCCACTCCTGCACCTAATTTGTATTTTTCTATGTTTCATGTGTATCAACGTATTGATTGAGATGGTGCAAGGTATGATTAGTAACTTTACAAATAAATACTAAGGCAAGCGTGGTGGTAGATTGCCAAGACGGATTTGAAGAATGACGTTGGGAGTTTGATCAGCTGGGAAAGTTGGCAATGGAATAGAGTATGGCATTTTAATTCGTATATTTGTGATTTGCTTTATTTTGGTAAGTCATGCCAGGTCTTTCTCAATGATCAGTTCAACCCTGCGGAGTACTGTAGAACAGGGAGATGGAGGAGTTCACGTCATATATCTCTGATTTTGGAGTCGCGGGTCGTTAAGGTGGTAATGCAGATTTTCGCACGGTGTCTTTCACTAGTTACGGCATTGAGCGCAGATGATGGGACGTTATATTACGTTTATAAGACGTTTGTGAGGCCGTGCTTGCTTGCAGTTCACATGCCGTCCACTGGATGTCCCCATCATTCAAAAGCTCGATATTGCACAACACCCAGGACTTATTCTCCAGGAATAGATCAGTATATCATAGTTCAGGAGTCTAAAAACAGCTCTCTTTCGGTTAATAATAAATGTATTATTTTCTTTAAATAACATGTTCTTTTTAACGAACGTACGTGAGTTGCAAATGATACGCAAACGTGGACAGTCCTTGAAACACAATGAGGGCAACTATCTACATAATCTCAGCGAATCTTACAGACACACAATAACGATTCTATTTATAGAGTTATGGTCAAATCACCAACCAAGATATTTCGGAACCAGCTGTCAACGTCACGCAAAAATGTCCAACCAATCTAGCCCAACTTGTCCACGATCGCTCCATAGCCTTCCAACCACTTATATCCATATACTCGTTTAAATGTCACTTATCATTGTATTCGAAGCCATATCTTCAGCTTCCTCTTGCAGCCAATTCCACCTCACCACAACTGCCTTTGCAAAAAGAGTTGCCTCTCAGTATCTTCTGAATCTGTCCACTCTGGCGTCTTCCAGCTGTAGACTCCCCAGGCTTGGAAAAACGACAGGAACCGTCTACCTCTTCCTTTCCCCTGATGATGAAATATACCTCTGTAATGTCACCCATCAATCTCCTACTATCCGGTGGAAACGTTCCAACCTGTCCATGCCCTCCTTAAATCTCAAACTCTTCCGCCCCGGTAACAGATTTATTATTCTTACCTGCGCCATTTTTGAATTTCATGTATTCCTTCCAATCGCTGGAAGACCAGAATTGCGTATTGTAATCCAAGTTTGGTCTCAAAATATGATTTGTATGGTTCGGGGGACCACCTGGAATAACAATTAACTTAGTAACGCCCCTTTAACCGACCGGGTCTACATAGTACCCAAAGTCCCACGCCAATGTGTCTCTGGACAATTTATACTCATTCGTGTACTCTCTGTAAGCAGCAGACCCTGCGGTGACTTCAATCACTCGTACTTCAGGAATGCACTGGAAACAAAAAATCAGCATATCTCCTGCCTCACAATGGGCGTCAATGTTCTGAGCTACACCACCATCTAGTATGTCCACGGTTCCAGCACAAAAAACCATGCTCTCAAAGCCATGAAGACCAAGGATCTAATTCTGGACTTCGGAGGAGGAAGGATGAGGTCCCACAAACCTGTCTAGATCGAAGGACGAGTGGAGAGTGTCAAAGCCTGCAAATTACTGTGCGTGGAAGTCTATGCAGATTTTTCCTGGAACCAGAAATGTTATGCAATTATAAGAGCTCTACTCCTGCAAAGATTGCGGACATTCGGCATGTCGTCGAGTCTTCTCTTGCAATTCCACAGGTGTACAGTAGAGAGCATGTTGGCTGGTTGCACCACGACCTGGGTCGGCAACCTGAATGCAGGAGCGAAGGAGGCTGCAACATGTGATTAACACTACCCAGTCCATCACAGGTACTGATTTTTCCACCATCGAGGGATCTACAACAGTCGCTGCCTCAAACATTGCATCAATGGTCGACAGTGTGTAATTTGGGGTCTGAAATGTATTAACATCCACCCCCATCCCAATTATTTTGTACTGGGCAAACGAGCAGGAAACTGAAAGAAACGGTTCAGAGTCCGAATCCGCGCAAGCGCTGAGATGTTGAGGTCCCCGTTTGTGGATTGTGTTGAGCAGAACTTCCTTCAAGGCAGCTCATTCCCGCCCATTGTAATTCATACTGAAAACGTTTTTTGTGCGGTCACTTTACCTGGTGGTTTCTGACACTGTACCGAACCTGCTAGTCAGTGATGCCGAAGATTTACCTTCCATCACTGGATCCGTAGCCCTTTGGAAGTACAATCCAAGAACGCATCTTAATGTTTTTAGGAGATAGCGCATGCAAACAGGTTCTATGGCCCACCGAGTCCGCGCCGACCAGCGAACGCCGTACACTCGCACTAGCCTACACACTGGGCAATACCTGTACGTCTGCGGGGTGTGGGGGGAAACCGCAGCACCTGGAGATAACGCCAAGTGGCGCCTGGGACAACGTATGAGCTCCGTACCGACAGCACACCATAGTCAGGATCGAACCCAGGTCTCGGGCGTTGTGAGGCAGCAACTCTACCGCTGCGCCACCGGGCCACCCCGCCGTTTCAACGTGATGGAGTTCTTGGTTCTTGATTCCTTGGTTAAGTTGCTGCCTCTCCCGCCGTCTTGGGCATCGAGTTCCATTCTACGTGTGGAAAATTGTCCTCTTTTCAATGAATCATCTAATTATCGATATATTTTGTCTCCCTTTCGATGATGGTATGTTCCACACACACTATTCAGAAGATCTGAGATATAAATACTGTATGCGGTGCAGAAAGTACTGCGGTGCAGAGTAGGTTGGGCAGTTACCGAATCTGATACATTGTCCACTCAGGCACATTCTGAGTGTACTGACGTGATACAGACTCATCGTATACAAGGGCGGCACAGTGACACCGCTGATATAGCTGCTGCCCACACAGCGACGAGACCGGGCATTTATCCTGACCTCGGGCGCTGTCTCTGGGTAGTTTGTACATTAGCTCTGTGACCGCGCGGGTTTCTGCAGGGTGTTGTGGTTTCCTCCAACATCACAAAAATATGCGAGTTTGCAGATTAATTGGACTCTGTGAAATTAGTCCGATTGTGCAATGAGTGAGTTAATGCGAAAGTGGTTAACATTTGGCTGGCGTAACCGGGTGAACATTGATCGTCCCCGTGGAATCTGTGGGCCTGTGTCCAAGCTGCATCTGTAAACTAAACTAAACTAATAAAAGACAATGCAATAACACAATGCCAGCATCACAGGGTGTGCTCACGGGGACAGATTACGGAGGGATCCATCACACAGGGAACGAACGCATCCGGTACATCTTACAAAGTCCGATCATTCAAATGAGACATAAATACACCGGAGAATCTTGGTGTCTCGCCGATTCTCGAATAACTGCTGACTGATTAGTAACAAACTCCAAACAAGAGAAAACGTGAGCATTTACAATGTAATTCCAAAATCTGCTTCCACTTCCAACAATTGTTGGATGTTGCCAGGACTATAGAGTCTCGGCTACAGGGAGAGGTTGAGCAGGCTGGGTCTCTATTCCGTGGAGCGCAGGAGGATCAGGGATGATCTTTTGGAGCTGTACAAAACCATGATGGGAATAGTTCGGGTATGTGCACAGCGTCACTTAAACCCAGAGTAGGCGAATCGAGGAGCAGAGGACATTAGTTTAATACAGTGGCTTACAAAAGGTTTCATACCCATTGAACTTTTCCACATGTCACGTTACCACAAACGTAAATGTATTTTATTGGGATTTTATGTGATAGACCAACACAATGTGGCGCATAATTGTGAAGTGGAAGGAAACTGATACATGGTTTTCAATTTTTTTTACAAATAACAAACTGAAAAGTGTGGCGTGCAAAAGTATTCAGCCCCCTTTACTCTGTTACCCCTAAATAAAATCCAATGCAACCAATTGCCTTCAGAAGTCACCTAATTAGTAAATAAAGTCCACTTGTGTGTAATCTAATCTCACTATAAATACAGCTGTTCTCTGAAGGCCTCAGAGGTTTGTTGGAGAACATTAGTGAACAAACAGCATCATGAAGCCCAAGGAACACACCAGACAGGCCAGGAATAAAGTTGTGGAGAAGTTTAAAGCAGGGTTAGGTTATAAAAAAATATCCCAAGCTTTGAACATCTCACGGAGCACTGTTCAATCCATCATCCTAAAATGGAAAGAGTATGGCACAACTGCAAACCTACCAAGGCATGTCCGTCCACCTAAACTGACAGGCCGGGCAAGGAGAGCATTGATCAGAGCAGCAGCCAAGAGGCCCATGGTAACTCTGGAGGAGCTGCAGAGATCCACAGCTCAGGTGGGATAATCTGTCCACAGGACTACTATTAGTCGTGCACTCCACAAATCGGGCCTTTATGGAAGAGTGGCAAGAAGAAAGCCATTGTTGAAACAAAGCCATAAGAAGTCCCGTTTGCAGTTTGCCACTAGCCATGTGGGGGACACAGCCAACATGTGGAGGAAGGCGCTCTGGTCTGATGAGACCATAATTGAGGTTTCTGGCCTAAATGCAAAACGCTATGTGTGGCGGAAAACTAACACTGCACATCACCCTGAACACACCATCCCCACTGTGAAACATGGTGGTGGCAGCATCATACTGTGGGGATGTTTTTCTTCAGCAGGGAGAGGGAAGCTGGTCAGAGTTGATGGGAAGATGGATAGAGCCAAATACAGGGCAATCTTGGAAGAAAACCTTTTAGAGTCTGCAAAAGACTTGAGACTGGGGCGGAGGTTCACCTTCCAGCAGGACAACGAGCCTACACATACAGCCAGCGCTACAATGGAATGGTTTAGATCAAAGGATATCCATGTGTTAGAATGGCCCAGTCAAAGTCCAGACCTAAATCCAATTGAGAACCTATGGCAAGACTTGAAAATTGCTGTTCACAGACGATCTCCATCCAATCTGACTGAGCTTGAACAATTTTGCAAAGAAGAGTGGGCAAAAATTTCAGTCTCTAGATGTGCAAAGCTGGTAGAGCAATACCCCAAAAGACTTGCAGCTGTAATTGCAGCGAAAGTTGGTTCTACAAAGTATTGACTCAGGGGTGCAGAATATTTTGCACGCCACACTTTTCAGTTTTTTTATTTGTAATAAAATTTGGAAACCATCTATCATTTTCATTCCACTTCACAACTATGCACCACTTTGTGTTGGTCTATCACATAAATTCCCAATAAAATACATTTACGTTTGTGGTTGTAACGTGACAAAATGTGGAAAAGTTCAAGGGGTATGAAAACTTTTGCAAGCCACTGTAGGTATCTGAGGGGTAACTGTTTCACACACAGGGTGGTGGGTGCATGGAGCAACCTACCAGAGGAGGTAGTTGAGGCTGGGAGTATCGCAACATTTAAGAAAATATATGGACAGGTACATGGATAGAACAGGTTTAAAGGATATGGACCAAACGCAGGCTGGTGGGACTGATGTAGCTGGGATATGTTGGCCGGTGTGGGCATGTTGTGCCGAATCGTCTGTTTCCTCGCTGTAGCACTCTATGGTTAAATGATTCTACGATTCATTTACGAATCGCGGCGTATAACTTCACCTAAATTAGCGAATTCCAATACAGGCGCCGCGTAGGACAATCGAACCACGGTTTCTGGTGGGACCTTCTGGAAATCAAAGTACGAATCCAGTGAGGAACTGGTTGTGTTCATCGGCCCTGTTATTCCACCAAACGTCCACTAGAGGGCCCGCAGGCTTACGCCAGTGTATTCCCTCTGAATCCGGTAAATGTCAGACATGCGCTGCTCACCGTGTGACTGGCCGAGTGTCAGGATCCATCCATTCACCGCGAATTGTCCGACGATAGACAAACCATTCAGTGTGTGACTAAAACGTTATCAGAACGACGTTAACCCACACGCGTTAGTTTGGGACAAATGAAGGTGTGATACATATCAAGGACAACATTGTCATTGGTATTCGGCAATCAGGGTCGATTGGCAGAATGTTGGAGTCAAATAAAGTTTTCAGCACCAAAGGAGGTCGTTTGGTCCCTCGTATACAAATAGTCCAAAATGTGAATCCAGCTGATCCACCTTATGCACAGGCCCGTGGCCCTGCGCGTGACAGGTCTTCAAGTACACATCTCAGTGTTGTTTACACGTGATAGGCTTCCCTCCTCTATTGCCTTCTCCGCCATCGAGTTCCCATGAGATGCCACTTGTGTCAATTGATGTCCTTGTCTTTTTCAATCCTTTAATACATTCTCTATATACCCCCAATTGTTGACACATTTAGAGTCATATTCTTAGTCATAGAGTATTAGAGTGTGGAAATAGGCCCTTCGACCCAACGTGTCCACACCAGCCAACATGCCCTGGCTATACTAGTCCCACCTGCCTGCGCTTGTTTCATATCCCTCCAAACCATACGTATCTATGTATCAGTTTAACTGTTTCTTGAACGTTGGTATCGCCCCAGCCTTAACTACCTCATCGAGCTGCTTGTTCCCTACACCCACCACAATTAGTGTGAAAAGGTTACCCGTCATACTCCCCTTAACCTTTAACCTTTACGCTGGTCCTCGATTCCCCTAATCTGGGAAAGAATGTGAACCTACCCATTCTAGTCCTCTCGTGAATGTGTACACCTCTATAAGATCACCCGTCATCCTCCTGTGCTCAAAGGAATAGAGATCCAGCCTACTCAACCTCTCCTTATAGCTATTAAAAATATATTGAGGGTAGTGATGTGAAACTTACACGAGACATACAAGGTCGGCACCGTGGCGCAGGTGGTAGAGCTACTGAATCACAGCGCCAAAACTCCGGGTTCGATCCTGACCTAAGGTGCTATCTGTTTTGCGTCTGCACCTACTGCTTGCCTCCCTGTAGTTTCCTCCAATTGCTTCGGTTTCTTACCTCCTCCCGAAGACTTTTGGCTTTGCAGGTTACTTGGATTCAGTGAAAACACCCATTGTGTGCAGGAAGTGGACGCGAGCGTGGTATTACGTGTCACCAGTGTAATGTATTCATACATATTCATGTATATGTTCATGAGTTGGTGTTCAATATAAACAGGGAATGTTGGGTAGTAAACCTCTCTCTCGTGATCCAGGCAACCAGAGTGTAATTTGTTATTCATTCTGCCGACCAGAATATAACACGGCGACGTGGATGGGATAGAAATTGTGAACTCATCCTTTAAATATAGAGCAGGACTGTTGTGCAACATGCAGTATTGTTTAACATTTTAAACTGTAAATACGGTGTTGTGTCGCAGTTTTTTGCGAGCTGGACACGATAGGCCGCAGATCCTTCTATGCAGGGGAGTGTAGTTTAAAACAGCAGCTTGACAAATCGTCGAGAGTTTGTCAGGCTATCTCTATGTTGTGTCTACGTGGCAATATGCCGTCCTTGGGATTGTGTAAGATTTTTTTTGTCGAGTTCCTCAAGCTGAATAGCCTTTGTACAGCTAAGGTTTAGGTGAATTGTTCCAACAAAACAGAGAGGAAATCGGGGTGTTCAACGGACTTTGAAAAAAAGAGAACAACACGATGACAGCGTCCACTGGCTACATCGGAAACATTCGCAATTTTGACAAATGTAGGGAGCCGTTCAGCTCCTATATGGAGAGAACAAATATGATTTTCACGGCAAACAACATATTGGAGATTAGTGGTGAAGGAGAGATAGTGACTGAAACAAATAAGGCCGATTGCGAACGCATGAAAGCGATTCTGCTCATGAAGATCGGTCCTGAAGTGTACGGCAGACTAGTGACTCTCCTTGCACACATAAAGGCAAAATACGTGCCATTCAATGACATTATGAAGAAGTTGGAGGAGCACTTCAACCCAAAGCCTTTGGAAATTGCAGAAAGCTATACATTTGGCACCAGAAACCAGAAACAGAGTGAGACAATGAATGAGTACATTGTTGCCTTGAAAAACGTAACTTCATACTGTAACGTTGGAACTTTTCTCGGACGAGCAATACGCGACAGATTTGTTTGTGGTCTAGTGGATGAACGTATTCAGTCCCAACTTATGAACACTCCAGATCTTACACTCAAGATTGCATGCAAGATTGCTACCACAAAGGGGATGGCATCAAAGAATGCTCGCGAGTTTCGTCCACCATGGACTGCAGTGGCCGTTTACAGTCACAAGGCAGTGGCCTATGGCCAAACCAAGAGGCGCGAAACCAAAACCAATGTATGGTGGGGAGCCGAGTTCAGCCAGTTGTCATCGTTGCAAAGGTAATCACTCATCCCAATTTTGTCAGTTCAAAATGGTCAGGTCCTATAACTGCTAGAAGAAAGGCCATATCGCCTCAGCATGTCGGGCCAAGCTTAAAACAGGAAACCAACAATCTGCGGGAATCAAGCGACAACACCAGAAAGGAGCTCACAGCTTGGAGATGAACCCAGATGAAATGAACTTGGGGTGTACACCATTTATGCAAGTAAAATCGATAAGCCTACAACCAGCCAAGGCAAGGACTTTCGTACGAAACTATTGATGAATGAACAGTTAAGGATATGTGTATTCACACGGCAGCAGATCATTCGGTCATGAGCAAAGACCTGTACGGAACACAGTTCCCATAGACACCATTGTTTGAGAGTAAGGTCAAGCTGAGAACCTACTCAGGGCGAAGTTTTGGGCACATGTGCACAAATGAACTGTAAAGCGCAGCATAATGGTCAGTCAATATCACTGCCCATCATAGTGGCCAGCCACAGAAATAAACTGACCCTCCATGGAAAGGATTGGCTGAGTAGTATAGAGTTAGACTGGAAAAACATTTTCAACGTTGATTTGTCCAAATCACATATTGTAAACTGTCCGACTATGTGGTGACTACAAAGTCACAATCAACCAAGCCGTTGATGACGAACAATGTCCGTTACCAACCTCGCAACATCTTTACGCATAACTTCAAGAGTCTCCACTAAACTGTATTTGTCTCACGCTTACGCCCAACTCAGTGTTTACAAGGAAAGTCAGCAGTACCTGATTATCAACACACATAAGGGCGTGTATTCATATACAAAGCTGCCCTATGGTGTGAAATCTTCCCCAAAACAGTTCCAGTCTATCATGGACAAAATGTTACAAGGCATTCCGCACTGTGCGTGCAACCAGGATGACCTGCTGATATTCGCAGAGGGCATGGTAGACCTTCTGGAAATCCTTGAGCAAGTTCTCACACGAATGAACTGGGAGAATGTCAAATCGCGACAAAGTAAATGTGCACTTGCACAGTCAGAGGTGGTCTACCATGGACTTAAAGTTTCTTCTTCTTCTTGGTTTCTTGGTCCTCCAAAATATTCCAAATGGAAATTAAACTGGAGGTGGTGGAGGGGGGACTTAAGCCGGAAAGGGTTTTTGGGAATGAGATGACAACAGATTTCGCCCCGTGAAGGCGAAATTTGAAGCAATGGTAAATGCTCCAAAACCCAACAATGTGTCAGAGCTACGGTCATTCCTTGGGATGGTGCAGTTCGAAGCACGATTCCTTCCAGATTTAGTAACTGTGCTAAAGCCACTACATCATCTGCTACAAAAAGATGCGAAAAGGACGTGGGGAAAGGAACAGCATGTGCATATGACATCTGCAAGGATAACTTGACAAGTGGCAAACTTCTTGTTCGCTCAATAGGACACGCGAGATGAAACTTGCTTGCGATCCTTCAAGTTATGGTGTAGGTGCAGTGATCTCCCACATAGGAATGACGGACAGGACTAGCCTATTGGTTTTGCATCCCGCACCCTATCACCGAGTGAACGCGATTATGCACAGAAACAAAAGGAAGCACTCATCATCGTGTTCGAAATCAAGAAATTCCATCAGTTTCTTCTCGGCAGACCATTCACCGAAGTGTCTGATCACAAGCCACTACTAGTGATACTTTGTACCAAGTCAGTGATACTTTCCATGGCGGCATCAAGGATGCAGCGTTGGGCAATTTTGCTGTCCCAGTATGACTACACAGCAGAGCCTGGGATCCGAGATCGCCACAGTCGGAGCTCCAACCAGCACGGCCAGGGGAGTTCGGGAGCCACGGTCTCCGAGGAGGAAGCGGCCACTTCGGAGATTCTAAGCCGCTGAGGAGTGTTCGCCCGACGCCGGAGTTCCATCTTCCCGGCAAGATGGCCTGGAGCATCGGACTGCCGTAGCGGCGACTGCGGAGGCCACAATAGCCCCGACTAAGGGAGAACAGGGGACGGGACTGAACTTTGCTGCCTTCTCCCACAGTGTGAACCATTGTGTGGGTGATGTTTTTATATTGACTGTTACATTTTTTAATGTTGTGTCTTATCTTTATTCGTGTGCTGCAATGGCAAGTCAAATTTCACTACACCAATTGGTGTATGTGATAATAAATGTCCTTTGTATCTTTGCATTTGTACAATGTGGAGTACAAAAGCTCCAAGTGCAACGCAGTTGCAGATGCGTTGTCCAGGTGGCCCCATGAGAACTCTGACGTGGGATGTGAGAACTCAATCTACTCAATCTATCACTGCATGTTGTAGATGAAGACTTTCCAGTGACTGCAACAGAAATTGCTGCAGAAACAGGAAATACACTGTGCTGAAGTGGGTCTATGAACAGACATTGAACAGATGGACTGAAATCGATTGTGGGTTGAACTCAGTTCTGAACTCAGAGCTGAAGCCTTTCCATAATCGACGCCATTGATTATCATGTCAGCAAGGATGCATTAAGTGCAGTTACAGAGTGGTTGTACCAGAGTCGTTGGGAAACAAAATTAGAGAACGAATTTCAGGCCGAACATCCAGGCATTGTAAGCATGAGGTTAATTGCAAGAAATTGAGTGCATTGGCCTGGTATTGACGGTGACATCGAGTCACTGGCGAGCAAATGTAGCACCTGCCAAAATTGCCGGGTAAACCACCAAAACACCACTGCTACCCCAGTTAAGGTCAAGTTGACCTTTCCAGAGAGTTCATGTAGATTTTTGTGAAATGGGTAATAATCACTCTCTGGTACTCGGAGATTGTCATTCCAAATGGATTGAGAGTAAGCATATGGGGTCAAGCACTACTACTGAACGTACCATAGATGCGTTGAGATGCATTTTTGCATGCCATGGTTTACCGGAAGAATTTGTTTCTGATAACACACACCTGTTCCCCTATACGATCCAGGCTACAACGGTGCAGCGCAAAGATCTGTTAGAATTGTCAAATATGCTCTCAAGAAACAGGTTTTGCAGGGCAGATCAAAGCTCAGCATGTACTTCTTGCTGAAGTACATAACCGCACCACACACAACAAAAGGTTACTCACCTGCAGAACTGTTGATGAAGAGAAGAGCAAGAATACGCGTAAGTCTAGTTCAACCCACTTTGGCCTTGAGAGTTGAGCAAAAACAGTTAGGTCAAAAACGCCATTTTGACTCCCACAAAAAGAAGAAGTACTTCAAGCCAGATGAGCAGGTTCGTGTTCTAAGTCCTGGAACAAAAAGATACCTAGTTGAAGTTGGAGATAGGATCAGAACTGTCCATTTTGATCAAATGATTCCAGCCAAAGATGAACCAAAAACTGAGCATGAAGTCCTAATCCTTGAGTCTTTCTCTCAAAGTGAGTTCGAAGAGAGTTGGACCATTCAGAATCCGTAAACCAGTAGTGAGATTAGGTTTGTAAGTTAAGTAGCTCACTGTTTAGGTAAAAGCGAAAATGTGTAAATATGTAAAATAAATATATTATCATTTAATATTTCATAAATACTGGTTTAAATCAAGGATCACAACAACAAAATTGTTACTGTGTACTTAGATTTAATACTTTAAAAAGGAGAGCATAGAAACATAGAAACATAGAAAATAGGTGCAGGAGTAGGCCATTCGGGCCTTTGAGCCTGCACCGCCATTCAATATGATCTGGCTGATTATCCAACTCAGTATCCTGTACCTGCCTTCTCCCCATACCCCCTGACACCTTTAGCCACAAAGTCCACATCTAAACCCCTCTTAAATATATCCAATGAACTGGCCTCAACTACTTTCTGTGTCAGAGAATTGCACAGATTCGCCACGCTCTGTGTGATTTTCTTTCTCATCTCGGTCCTAAAAGATTTCCCATTTATCCTTAAACTGTGACCCCTTGATGTGGACTTCCCCAACATCGGGAACAGTCTTCTTGCATCTAGCCTGTCCAACCCCTTAAGAATTTTGTAATTTTCTATAAGATCCCCCCTAAACCTTCTAAATTCTAGCGAGTACAAGCCGAGTCTATCCAGTCTTTTTTCCATATGAAAGTCCTGCCATTCCAGGAATCAGCATGGTGAACTTTCTCTGTACACCCTCGATGGCAAGAATGTATTTCCTCAGATTAGGAGACCAAAACTGTACGCAATACTCCAGGTGTGGTCTCACCACGACCCTGTACAACTGCAGTAGAACCTCCCTGCTCCTATACTTAAATCCGTTTGTTAAGAATGCTAACATACCATTCGCTTTCTTCACTGCCTGCTGCACCTGCATGCCGACTTTCAATGACTGGCGTACCATGACTCCCAGGTAACGTTGCATCTCCCCTTTTCCTAATCGGCCCCCATTCAGATAATAGTCTACTTTGCTGTTCTTGGCACCAAAGTGGATAACCTCACATTTATCCACATTATACTGCATCTGCCATGCATTTGCCCACTCACCCGACCTATCCAAGTCACCTTGCAGCCTCCGAGCATCCTCCTCACAGCTAACACTGCCCCCCCCCCCCTCAGCTTTATATCATCCGCAAACAAGCAGTGTAATGTATTCATGCATATTCATGTATATGTTCATGAGTGGTGTTGTATATAAGCAGGGAATGCTGGATAAGAAAAATCTCTCATGATCCAGGCAACCTGCATGGAAGTTGTTTTTCATTCTACCGATCGGAATATAACAATTGACAGGACAGATTCAGATTGAAATGGACACCACGCGGCTATGTGGGACTAGTATAGCGGGGATAAGTTGGCCGGCGTGGGCAGTTTGGGCTGAAGATCCTATTTCCACGCTGTCTATCAGTATATGCCTGCCAGCCACTACTGGCTGCGACTTAAAGAAATAATCTTGTGAGTCATTCAGTGTTAAAAATCATTTCAAAATATCCATGGGGATCACGTTATCTTTATCAATATAGTCAGACAAAGTAAGTATATGAATCTCCGTGTAGGAGTTACATTATTTAGGCAAGGCAATTCAGCGAACGGGCTTTTAAAGAACCGCTGATGATCGAGCTGTGAACGTCTTTAAGCTAAAATATCACAACAACGCACACTTGAATGTGCCTCTTGTCACTAATGTGGCAAGTTTTACATGTACAAATATAGATGGCGAAAGCAAACGCCAAAATTAGAGGGTTCGTTACGCAACGTTCCATATTGATATTTAGGATTTGATTTAACATTGACAGATAAAGCCCAATCGGCTGTGGTTGGGAGATGAGCGATTTGCAGAAATCGCCATGGCGGGTGAACACTTGTGCGGTGAATATTTGTTTACTCCGAATTGCCCGAACAATTATTCAGCGTTGTGGAGCATGACGTGAATAACCACGTGGTACCTCCTTCACAATATTATGCAACAATAGGTTTGCTCATCGACTGTGATCAACATGGAATTAATGACACACACCCGCACCACAGGGACTTCACTTTTCTTCAAATAAGGGAACGTTTTCCAATGAGCCATTCCATAATCAAATAAGGTATTCGCCTATGTGACATTGCAGGATAAGCAGTGACAAGGAGATGGGCGAAATACAGATTGTTAGAGTTATATATGAGATTGAAAAGATATACTACTCGATCCTGGCTATTATCGGTGTTCCCGGTAAGTAATGAGAGCTGTCGCTTACGCTTTGAATATTTGAGAATCCGGCTGTATGTCACTCGAAACTCCCTCTTTTAATTTCAAGTTCTGTGGTTGCATTCTGCCGAGGAATTATGGAGGCACGAGCGATTCTTGCTGTGACAGTCACTTTGAACATCGCATTTTATAGGATTAAACGGTGAGATCGGCAACTGCTCGGTGTTTGCACTGGTTAACATCGAGCACAGTCACATTGTGTTGCGTCCATTATGACCCATGGTCCAGTTCCAGCTGTAATGATGGAACATACAAAGTCACGGTGGATGATGGAAATGCTAAATGTTGAAGGGAACCCATCACTAAGTGGGCAGCAGCTGTGTTGGTCAATGTTTCAATTCGGCGCCCTTTCACTGGGTGATTACTTGGCTTACATTATCACAGCAGGATCGGTCGAATTGCGGAGAGCGTATAACACTGCAGACTCATTGTTTGTGAATTCTGAATGTTTCAATGTTTGTGAATTATTAACCATCTCCAACCGAAACATGTTTCTGTCGAAATCATCCCAGTCTCCTCTTTGCGTCACCTGACCTTCTCTGTGGTTACCGTGGAATAAAAATCTGCGTTCCAGATATAATTTCATGTTTGCCGTTTAGTTCGATTGGGTGATTTCCAAAACTTCATTTGAAAAGAAAGTTCCACCGCACCATGTTACTGTGGGATGCGCTTCACAGTGTGAGGAGAACGGGCTTTGTTCCCTCTCTGTATGATCTCTGTGTAACTTGACAAGTGTGCAATCATTTGATATCGCACTACTCCCTCCTCAGTTGCAGCTCTACTCTAAACTCAAAGATACCATCAATCACACATTCCCTTCAAACAACAAGTCAAAGATAGGCATCGTCTGGTTAAATTGCCAAATGGAAGTTAATCGTTTCTTACCAACTGCTTTGTAAACGCCAATCTGATTCACGCCAATGTAATTTTGGGTTCCTGTTTGATACTGAACCACATGTCTCGGGTGATCTACAGGCATTCACAAAGCATAAACTGACCGCGTTGTTGCTATGAATGTTTATATTGCTCAGTGCGTTACCCATATAGTATTATTAACTTTATTCATTGGGGCCCATAACATTGTTCTTTGGTTCCGGAATAACAGATGCAATGTTGAAATCGCTGACGATCTTCATCCAAGTAAAGTGGGTCAGTTCACAGCGTTAAACTCATGTAAACCACATAATGCGGAGGTTGCAATCATCCTGCTCTTGAAATATGATCTTTCTTTTTGCATGATAGTGAACCTGATGACAATTGTGGTCCTGTGTCGAGGAAAGTGCGGTCTATCCAGCTGTGTGACCCGCTACCTGGTGGCCATGGCAGCGGCGGATCTACTGGTTATTATCTTTGATGTGATATTGAGACAGATTCCGATTGCTCATAATATAATATTTGTGAAGTCCATCCCCCTGTGTAATATCCACGCCGTCGTGCTTTATACAGTGACCGACTGTTCCGTGTGGTTTACCGTCTCCTTCACCTTAGACCGATTTGTTGCCATATGTAGCCAAAAGCTGAAGCATAGATATTGCACCGAGAAAACTGCGACTTTGGTTCTGGGCACGGTGAGTGCACTGAGCAGTGTAAAGAATGTTTTCTGGTATTTTATGTACACAGGTTGGTACAGATTGGCGAATACTCCCTGGTTTTGTTACATGGAAGTACGTGTTAAGGTTTCACGAACCTGGACAACGATTGAGTTTCTTCATTATCTTCTCACACCTGGTGTCCCGTTTGTATTGATTCTGCTGCTCAATGCTTTAACAGTTAGACACATTGTAGTCGCCAGCAGAGCCCGCAGGAGACTCCGGAACCAGAAAAATGCGAAAGACTCCAGTGATCCCGAAATAGTAAATCGAAGGAAATCCGTGATATTGTTGTTATTTATCTCCGGAAATTTCATTCTGTTATGGTCAATCATTTCATTGTGTGTGATAAATACACGTGTGTGTTATTGGGGACATTGTGCTCTTTCCCTTCCGCTCTATGTATCGGAAATAGGATTTATGCTTCAATTACTTAGCAGTTGCACAAACACGTGCATATATGCGGTGACACAGACGATGTTTAGAAAGCAATTGTTGACTGTGTTAACTTATCCCCTTGCTCGACTGATAAGATTAATTAAACACTGAAAAATGATGAAAAGCGGAACATTTATAGCAACATAATGAAATGTTCGCATCAGACCTGTTGAAATGCATTACGCAAACAGGCTCGGCACCCAATGTGACTGCGCTAAGCATCAACCATCTACTCACACTAATCTGACATTAATTATATTCTCTATACATTGGATTAATCCCAGAGCCCTTCCTCATAATCGAAATTAAACGGCATAATCGGGAGAATTCACAGTGGCCGCACAACGTCCACATTGCTTGCCATTGGAAGGTGGGAGGTAACGGAAACTTTCGGGCTAAACCTATGTGCTCACGGAGAGAAAGCGCAAAGTGCACAAGCTATCAGGGGAGGTTAGGACGGAACCCGGGTCGATAGGAGCATGGAGCAGACGCTCTAATAGCTGCGATACTCTTCTCCGATGTTCCCGCTTTTTTACCTCATAGTTGGGAAATAACCTGTGCGCAATGGTCCAGTAGCGAACTGTGATTAAAACCACATCCTTGGTAATTTTAGGGAAGTGTCCCATCGAATACCCGCACCGGAGAACAACCACCCCGGGACATCTTGGATGTAAAGAGGGCGTCGCAAATTATTGAAGTCATAAAAAACTTGGGCAAGATTGTAATATATTTAACCCAAAGTCTTACATATTAAGAGAGTGAAAGCAAAAGTGTTTATTTGTTATGTGTATCATTTCAAAGTTATCAAATCCGCATGTAACCAATGCGACGCGAGCTGCACAAACCGTAAGTGCTGTGAATGCGTGCAAAATGTGGGTCCTCACAGAGAGCTTTCAGTATACGCTGTAAGTTCTATGAAGTTCTATGAATGCTTGTGAAAACCTGCGACATTCTACGAGATTGTCTCATTGTGCTCTTCTCATTTGATCCATACTTATCGGAAAATTGGATAAGTAAGTATGCAGATGATACTAAGATAGGTGGTGTTGTGGATAATGAAGTAGATTCTCAAAGTCTACAGAGAGATTTGGGCCATTTGGAAAAGTGGGCTGAAAGATGGCAGATGGAGTTTAATGCTGATAAGTGTGAAGTGCTACATCTTGGCAGGACAAATCAAAATAGGACGTACATGGTAAATGGTAGGGAATTGAGGAATGCTGTGGAACAGAGGGATCTAGGAATAACTGTGCATAGTTCCCTGAAGGTGGAATCGCATGTAGATAGGGTGGTAAAGAAAGCCTTTGGTGTGCTGGCCTTTATAAATCAGAGCATTGAATATAGGAGTAGGGAAGTAATGTTAAAATTGTACAAGGCATTGGTAAGACCAATTCTGGAGTATGGTGTACAATTTTGGTCGCCTAATTATAGGAAGGATGTCAACAAAATAGAGAGAGTACAGAGGAGATTTACTAGAATGTTGCCAGGGTTCCAGCAACTATGTTACAGAGAAAGGTTGAACAAGTTAGGTCTTTACTCTTTGGAGCGCAGAAGGTTAAGGGGGGACTTGATTGAGGTCTTTAAAATGATGAAAGGGATAGACAGAGTTGACGTGGATACGTTTTTCCCATTGAGGTAGGGAAGATTCAAACAAGAGGGCATGACATGAGAATTAAGGGACAGAAGTTTTCGGGGTAACGTGAGGGGGAACTTCTTTACTCAGAGGGTGGTGGCTGTGTGGAATCAGCTTCCAGCAGAAGTGGTGGAGGCAGGATCGATTTTAACATTTAAGAGTAAAGTGGATAGGTATATGGACGTGAAGGGAATGGAGGGGTATGGTCTGAGTGCAGGTAGATGGGACTAGGGGGAAAACAAATGGTCGGCACGGACTGGAAGGGCCGAGAGGGCCTGTTTCCGTGCTGTAATTGTTATATGGTTATATGGTTTTGAGTGACAATGGACACAAGACAATAAGTGCAGGGGGAGGCCATTCGGCCCTTCGACTTAGCACGGCCATTCAAGGTGATAATTGCTGATCATCCCTAATCAGTACCCCGTGACTGCCTTCTCCCCATATCGTCTGACTCTGCTACATTTAAGAGCTCTATCTAGCTCTCTGTTGAAAGCACCCAATGAAAGTATCCAGAGAACGGAATCCACCGCCCTCTGAGGCAGATAATTCCACAGACTCACCACACTCTGTGAGAATAAGAGTGTAGTCATTTCCGTTCTAAATAGCTTACCCTTTATTCTTAAACAGTGCCCCCCGGTTGTGGACTTCCCGAACATCGGTAACACGTTTCCTGCTTCTAGCCTGTTCAAACCCTTAATAATCGTATATGTTTCAATAGGATCCCCTCTCATCCTTCCAAACTCCAGAGTATACAAGCCCAGCCGCTCCAGTCTCTCAGCATATGCAGTCCCAGGATGCCCAGGAGCGGTTGTAGCGGCGGGAGCAGCGCTGCCCACTCTGCAACGTTCCATCACACTTCAAAATAAGTCCTCTGGAGGAAGCCACTGATTGGTGGAAGCGAACTAGAAGAAGCAGCTGATTGAGAGCAACCCCAGGTTTGTATTTCTGCTTAAGTGTTCTGGTTAAGGGTACAGTGAGTTAAGGGTACAGAGAGTTAAGGGTACAGTGAGTTAAGGGTACAGTGAGCTAAGGGTACAGTGAGTTAAGGGTATAGTGAGTTAAAGTACAGTGAGTTAAGGGTACAGTGAGTTAAGGGTACAGTGAGTTAAGCGTACAGTGAGATAAGGGTACAGTGAGTTAAGGGTACAATGAGTTAAGGTACAGTGACTTAAGGGTACAGTGAGTTAAGGGTACAGTGTGTTAAGGGTACAGTGAGTTAAGGGTTCAGTGAGTTAAGGGTTCAGTGACTTAAGGGTACAGTGAGTTAAGGTACAGTGACTTAAGGGTACAGTGAGTTAAGGGTACAGTGTGTTAAGGGTACAGTGAGTTAAGGGTTCAGTGAGTTAAGGGTACAGTGACTTAAGGGTACAGTGAGTTAAGGTACAGTGACTTAAGGGTACAGTGAGTTAAGGGTACAGTGACCTAAGGATACAGTGAGTTAAGGTAAAGTGACTTAAGGGTACAGTGGGTTAAGGGTTCAGTGAGTTAAGGGTACAGTGAGTTAAGGGTACAGCGAGTTAGGGTACAGTGAGTTAAGGGTACAGTGAGTTAAGGGCACAATTAATTAAGGTACAGTGACTTAAGGGTACAGTGAGTTAAAGGTACAGTGTGTTAAGGGTATAGTGAGTTAAGGGTACAATGAGTTAAGGGTACAGTGACTTAAGGGTACAGTGAGTTAAGGTACAGTGACTTAAGGGTACAGTGAGTTAAGGGTTCAGTGAGTTAAGGGTACAGTGAGCTAAGGGTACAGTGCGTTAAGCGTACAGTATGTTAAGGGTACAGTGAGTTAAGGGTACAGTGACTTAAGGGTACAGTGAGTTAAGGGTACAGTGCGTTAAGGTACAGTGAGTTAAGGGTACAGTGACTTAAGGGTACAGTGAGTTATGGGTACAGTGACTTAAGGGTACAGTGACTTAAGGCTGCAGAGAGTTAAGGTACAGTGAGTTCAGTGAGTTACAAGTTAAGGTACAGTGGTTAAGGGTACAGTGAGTTAAGGGCACAGTGAGTTAAGGGTACAGTGAGGGATACAGTGAGTTAAGCGTACAGTGAGTTGGGTACGTACAGTGAGTTAAGGGTACAGTGACTTAAGGGTACAGTGAGTTAAGGGTACAGTGAGGTACAGTGAGTTAAGTGTACAGTGAGTTAAGGTACAGTTAAGGGTACAGTGAAGGATACAGTGAGTTAAGGGTACAGTGAGTTAAGGGTACAGTGAGTTAAGGTACAGTGAGTTAAGGGTACAGTGGCTTAAGGGTACAGTGAGTTAAGGTACAGTGACTTAAGGGTACAGTGAGTTAAGGGTACAGTGAGTTAAGGGTACAGTGACTTAAGGGTACAGTGAGTTAACGGGTACAGTGACGTACAGTGACCTTAAGGTACAGTCAGTTAAGTACAGTGAGTTAAGGGTACAGTGAGTTAATACTAAGGGTACAGTGAGTTAAGGGTACAGTGAGTTAAGTACAGTGAGTAAGGGTACAAGGGTACAGTGAGTTAAGTACAGTGAGTTAAGTGTACAGTGAGTTAAGGGTACAGTGAGTTAAGGGTACAGTGAGTTAAGGGTACAGTGAGTTAAGGGTACAGTGAGTTAAGGGTACAGTGAGTTAAGGTACAGTGAGTTAAGGGTACAGTGAGTACAGTGAGTTAAGGGTACAGTGAGTTAAGGGTACAGTGAGTTAAGGGTACAGTGAGTTAAGGGTACAGTGAGTTAAGGGTACAGTGACTTAAGGGTACAGTGAGTTAAGGTACAGTGAGTTAAGGGTACAGTGAGTTAAGGTACAGTGAGTTAAGGGTACAGTGAGTTAAGGGTACAGTGAGTTAAGGGTACAGTGAGTTAAGGGTACAGTGAGTTAAGTGTACAGTGAGTTAAGGGTACAGTGAGTTAAGGGTACAGTGAGTTAAGGGTACAGTGAGTTAAGGTACAGTGAGTTAAGGTACAGTGAGTTAAGGGTACAGTGAGTTAAGGGTACAGTGAGTTAAGGGTACAGTGAGTTAAGGGTACAGTGAGTTAAGGGTACAGTGAGTTAAGGTACAGTGAGTAAGTGGTACAGTGAGTTAAGGAGTACAGTGAGTTAAGGGTACGTACAGTGACTTAAGGGTACAGTGAGTAAGGGTAGTTAAGGGTACAGTGAGTTAAGGTACAGTGAGTTAAGGTACAGTGAGTTAAGGGTACAGTGAGCTAAGGATACAGTGAGTTAAGGGTACAGTGAGTTAAGGGTACAGTGAGTTAAGGTACAGTGAGTTAAGGGTACAGTGACTTAAGGGTACAGTGAGTTAAGGGTACAGTGACTTAAGGCTGCAGTGAGTTAAGGTACAGTGAGTTAAAGTACAGTGAGTTAAGGGTACAGTGACTTAAGGATACAGTGAGTTAAGGTACAGTGTGTTAAGGTAGTGACTTAAGGGTACAGTGCTTTTTAGTAAAGGTACAGTTTAATGGCTTAAGATTGTATAGTGGGAGTGAATTGATTTAATTTGGGGGTAAGCCATGTCAGTTGAGATCGGCCCCATAGTTTGCTTATCCTGCAACATGTGGGAGATCAGGGGTATGGTCGGTGTCCCTCGTGACTACGTGTGAAGGAAGTGTGTCCAGCTGCAGCTCCTGTCAGACCGCATTGAACGATTGGAGCTGCGGTTGGATTCATACTGGAGCATCCCCGATGCTGATAACGTCGTGAATAGCACGTACCGTGAGTTGGCCACACCGCAGGTAAAAATTAAGCGGACAGAAAGGGAACGGGTGGCCACTAGCCAGCGTAGCAGTAGACAGGTAGTGCACGAGTTCCCTACGGTAATCTCCCTCCTCAACAGATATACCATGTTGGATACTGTTGGGGGAGATGGCTCATCAGGTAAAGGCAGCAGCACCCAAGTTCATGGCACCGTAGGTGGCATTGCGGCACAGGAGGGGAGGAAAAATAGTGGAAGGGCTATAGAACCGGGGATTGAATTGCAAGGGGATTAGAAAAGCGTTTTTGCGGCCGCAAACGAGACTCCGTTTCGAGGATGCAAGGATCAGGGATGTCACTGAGCGGCTGCAGAACATTCTGGAGGGGGAGGGTGACAGCCAGTTGTTGTGGTGTACAATGGCACCAACGATATAGGTAAGAAACGGGATGAGGTCATACAAGGTGAAATTAGGGAGCTAGGAGATAAACTTAAAAGTAGGACCTCAAAGATAATAATCTCTGGATTACTCCCAGTGCCACGTGCTAGTCAGAGTAGAATTAGGAGGATATTGCAGATGGATACGTGGCTTGAAAAATGGTGCAAGGGGGTAGGATTCAAATCTACGGCATTGGGGAGGTGGGACCAGTACAAACAGGACGGTCTGCACCTGGGCTGGAATAAAACCAATGCCCTTGGGGGAGTGTTTGCTAGTGCTGTCGGGGAGGATATAAACTAATGTGGCAGGGTGATGGGAGCATGAGCAGAGAGACAGAGGGGTGTAAAATGAGGGTAGAAGCAATAGGTAGCAAGGTGAAAGTAAAAGTGGCAGGCAGACAAATCCAGGGCAAAAATCAAAAAGGGCCACTTTTCAACATAACTGTATAAGGGGTAAGAGTGCTGTAAAACAAGCCTGAATGCTTTGTGTCTCAATGCAAGGAGCATTCGTAATAAGGTGGATGAGTTGAAAGTTCAGATAGTTATTAATGAATAAGATATAGTTGGGATCATGGAGACATGGCTCCTGGGTGACCAAGGCTGGTAGCTGAACATCCAGAGATATTCAATATTCAGGAGCGATAGACAGAAAGGAAAAGGGGGTGGGGGAGCGTTGCTGGTTAGAGAGGAGATTAACGCAATAGAAAGGAAGGACATTAGCTTGGAGGATGTGGAATCGATATGGGTAGAGGTGCGAAACACTAAGGGGCAGAAAACGCTAGTGGGAGTTGTGTACCGGCCACCTAATAGTTGTAGTGGAGTGGGGGATGGCATCAAACAGGAAATTCGAAATGCGTGCAACAAAGGTAAAACAGTTATAATAGATTTCAATGTACATATAGATTAGGTGATTCAACTTGGCAGGGATGCTGGGATGCTGAGGAAGAGAATTTCTTGGAATGTATGCGGGAAAGTTTTCTAAACCAACATGTAGAGGAACACACGAGAGAGCAGGCTATTCTAGACTGGATATTGAGTAATGAGGAAAGGTTAGTTGTGAGCGTGGACCCGTCTTGTGAGCGTGGACCCTTGGGCAAGAGTGACCATAACATGGTTGAGTTCTTCATTAAGATGGAGAGTAACATAGTTAATTCAGAAACAAGGGTTCTGAACTTAAAGAAAGGTAACTCTGAGGTATGAAACGTGAATTGGCCAAGATGGACTGACAATTGATTCTTAAAGAGTTGACGGTGGATATGCAATGGAAGGCATTTAAAGACAGCATGGGTGAACTACAACAATTGTTCACCCGGTTTGGCAAAATAGTAAATCAGGGAATGTAGTGTATCCATGGAATACAAGGGAAATCAGGGATAGTATCAAAACAAAAGATGAACCATACAAATTAGCCAGAAAAAGCAGCCTAGTGAACTTATGCCAATAATTGGAAACAACTCACATATATTACAACAGTATCCTTATAAGATAGCAAATTAAAAAATCAAATATATCTTGGAATTCATGTAACAAATAGATATGATTCTTTATTTAAATCTAATTTCCCACCCCTATTGAATAAACTACTTAAGAATATCCTATATGGGAAAACATTACCTATTTCAATGCTAGGTAGAATTAATGCAATAAAAATGATTTTTCTTCCGCAATTATTATACCTGTTTCAACTGATCCCGATATATCTTCCTATAATTTTTTTTAAAGAAAGTGGACTCTATAGTTGCCAACTTTATTTGGGATTATAAGAGCCATAGAATAAATAAAAAATATCTATGTAAATCAAAAATAAATGGAGGTTTTGCATTGCCTAATTTTATGTTTTATTATTGGGCAGTTAATATTAAAAATATGAACTTTTGGTTGGAAGAAGTAGATAAACAACCAAACTGGTTAAAAATGGAAAAAAGAAGATTGTTCACCTTTTGAAATTAGCTCGATTTTATTTGCTAATACTAAAATACATTTAAAAAGTTATAGAAAAAAATCAAATAATAGAAAGTAGCATACGTATTTGGAAACAATTAAAGAAAACATTAAAATAAACATTAAAATTAGAAAGTATACCACTAGCTCTTCCCATTGCAAATAACATCACTTTTAAACCTTCAATGATGGATAAAGGTTTTTTTTAAATGGAAGAACTATGGAATAAATAAGATGGGTGATCTCCATAGGGAAAGTTTATTCCTTTCATTTCAGGAATTACAATAAAATTATGGATTACACTCAAAAGTGTACTTTAGATATTTACAAATTAGAGACTATGTTAAATGAAACACACAGGATTTTAGAAATAGAAAGACAGAAATTTTGGATGAATGTCTAAATAAATATCCGAATACAGAAAAATTAATATCATATATTTATAATATTTCACTGGAAAATGATTTACCAAACTCGGAAATATATAGGCAAGCATGGGAAAGCGAATTAGGACAAACAATTAGTGTAGCAGTATGGAATGAAAGTTTACAACATATACACCACTGCTCATTAAATGCCAGACATTCCCTGATACAATTTAAAGTTTTACATAGATTACACTTTTCGAAATCCAAATTAAACAGAACTTTTTCAAATGTTTCTGCTATATGTGACAAATGTCAGCGTTTAGAAGCTAATCTAACGCATTCATTCACAAAATGTATAAAAATTACTAATATTTGGATATTTTTTTAACATAATTTCGAAAGTAGTTAATGCAAATTTGACTCCAGACTCAAAATTAATTATATTAGGAATAATAGAAACGGATCATCTACTAACAACACAGCAAATACTTTTTATTGGTTATAGTTTACTAATCGGTAAAAAACTAATACTAAGATTTTGGAAAGGTCCTACATCCCCCACAATCAAAATGTGGATTACAGAAATGTCGGAGACACTTCATCTAGAAAGACTAAGACTTGTCCTTTTGGACAAGCTAGATCAATTCAGAGGAATATGGTCTCCATTTATTGAATACTTAAAGGGTCAAGGAGGCCCGGTTCGAGGGCCTGACTGAAGCCTGAATGGAGGAATGGATGAAGAACTATATACAATAGACCACTCATATATCTCCAATGAAGAATATCTTGCTTTATAATCCACTCATTTTTATCGATTTCTACTTCTATTTTATTTATTTTTATTCTTTCTCTTTACAATTTTCTTTCTGTTATAAAATAATAAAAAAAATAGAAGTATAAATAAGAACGACTGTAATCTTTAAAAATATTAAGAATGTATGTGACGAATAATATGTTTTTTTTATTTTATAGTTTATGAAATAAAACTGGCAGGGAACATAAAAACTGACTGTAAAAGTATATATAGATATGTGAAGAGAAAAAGATTAGTTAAAACAAACGTAAGTCCCTTGCAGTCAGAAAGGGATGAATTGATTATGGGGAACAAGGAAATAGCAGAGCAATTGAATGACTACTTTGGTTCTGTCTTCACTAAGAAAGACGTAAATAATCAGCCGGAAATAGCAGGGGACCGGGGGTTAAATTAGATGGAGGAACTCTGTAGAATCCAGGTTAGTCGGGAAGTGGTGTTAGGTAAATTGAATGGATTAAAGGCCGATAAATCCCCAGGGCCAGATAGGCTGCATCCCAGAGTACTTAAGGAAGTAGCTCCAAAAATAGTGGATGCATTAGTGATAATGTTTCAAAACTCTTAAATTCTGGAGTAGTTAAGAGAGAGAGAGAGAGAGAGAGAGAGAGAGAGAGAGAGAGAGAGAGAGAGAGAGAGAGAGAGAGAGAGAGAGAGAGAGAGAGAGAGAGAGAGAGAGAGAGAGAGAGAGAGAGAGAGAGAGAGAGAGAGAGAGAGAGAGAGAGAGAGAGAGAGAGAGAGAGAGAGAGAGGAGACAGAGAGAGAGAGAGAGAGAGAGAGAGAGAGAGAGAGAGAGAGAGAGAGAGAGAGAGAGAGAGAGAGAGAGAGAGAGAGAAAGAGAGGGAGAGAGAGACAGAGAGAGAGAGAGAGAGAGAGAGAGAGAGAGAGAGAGAGAGAGAGAGAGAGAGAGAGAGAGAGAGAGAGAGAGAGAGAGAGAGATTTATCAGCATGGATTTATTAAAGGTAAATCATGTCTGACGAATCTTGTGGAGGTTTTTCGAGGATGTAACTAGTAGAGTGGATAAGGGAGACCCAGTGGATGTGTTATATCTGGACTTTCAGAAGGGTTTCGACAAGGTCCCACATAAAAGATTAGTATACAAACTTAAAGCATATGGTATTGGGGGTTCGGTATTGATGTGGATAAAGAACTGTCTGTCAGACAGGAAGCAAAGAGTAGGAGTAAACTGGTCCTTTTCAGATTGGCAGGCCGTGACTAGTGGGGCACCGGAAGGCTCAGTGCTGGGAGCCCAGCTATTTACAATATATATTAATGATTTGGATGAGGGAATTTAATGCAACATCGCCAAGTTTGCGGATGACACGAAGCTGCGGGGCAGTGTTAGCTGTCCGGAGGATGCTAGGAGGCTGCAAGGTGACATGGATAGGTAAGGTGAGTGGGCAAATGTATGGCAGGTGCAGTATAATGTGGATACATGTGAGGTTATCCACTTTGGTGGCAAGAACAGGAAAGTAGACTATTATCTGAATGGTGGCTGATTAGGAAAAGGGGAGATGCAACGAGACCTGGGTGTAATGGTACACCAGTCATTGTAACTAGGCATGCAGGTACAGCAGGCAGTGAAGAAAGTGAATGGTATGTTAGCATTCATAGCAAGAGGATTTGAGTATAGGTGCAGGGAGGTTCTACTGCAGTTGCACAGGGTCTTGGTGAGACCACAGCTGGAGTATTGCGTACAGTTTTGGTCTCCTAACCTGAGGAAAGACATTCTTGCCATAGAGGGAGTACAGAGAAAGTTCGCCAGACTGGGATGGCAAGGCTTTCCTATGAAGAAAGATTGGATAGACTCGGCTTGTACTCGCTAGGATTTAGAAGATTGAGGGTGGAGGTGGGTCTTATAGAAACTTCCTACATTCTTAAGAGGTTGGACGGCTAGATGCAGGAAGATTGTTTCCGATGTTGGGGAAGTCTAGAACAAGGTGTCACAGTTTAAGGATAAGTGGGAATTCTTTTGGGACCGAGATGAGAAAAACATTTTTCACACAGAGAGTGGTGAATCTGTGGAATTATCTGCCACAGAAGGTTGTTGAGACCAATTTATTGGCTATATTTAAGAGGGAGTAAGATGTGGCCGTTGTGGCTAAAGGGATCAGGAGGTATGGAGAGAAGGTAGTTACAGGATACTGAGTTGGATGATCAGCGATGATCATATTGAATGGCGGTGCAGGCTCGAAGGGCCGAATGGCCTATTTCTGCACCTATTTTTTTATGCTTCTATGTTTCTAAGTCCGGCCATCCCGGGAATTAACCATGTGAATGTACGATGCTCTCCCTCAATAGTAAGAATGTCCTTCCACAAATTTGGAGACCAAAACTGCACACAATACTCCGGGTGTGGTCCCAGAGAACCGGCCTCTACCGCCCTCTGAAGCAGATAATTCTGCAGACTAGCAACTCTCTGGGTTGAAAAAAATCTCCTCATCTCCGTTCGAAATGGCCGACCCCTTATTCTTAAACTGTGTGTGCCCCCTGGTTCTGGACTCCCGCAACAGCGGGAACATGCTTCCTGCCTCTAGCGTGTCAAATCCCTTAATAATCTTACATGTTTCAATTAGATCCCCTCTCATCCTTCTAAACTCCAGAGTATACAGCCCAGCCGCTCCATTCTTAATCCGAAACATTATGGAGGGCACTGTATATACCTCCTCTCCTAGACCCCTCTACACTAGAAGACTCCCAGTCTACCTGGGATTTCACTTTCAGAGAACGATGTGTGGAAAAGTTGCCCCTCAGGTTCCTATTAAATCCCCCCCCCCCTCCCCGCTCTCTCACATAAACCCGTGTCCTCTGATTGCTAGAGAGCTAGATGTCTAGTTAGCGGTAGTAGTTAGGTAGCCAGATAGCTCGCTAGTTAAATAGATAGCTAGATATGTCCTTCCTTTCCTTCTCCCGTCGGTCAGACAGCACAAAGGCTTGAAATCACGTACCACGAGATCCAGGAATAGCTCTTTGGTCGCTATTATCAGACCAATAACGGACCTCATAAACTGTAACTGTAAATCCGATCTTTGCATTCATTGCACTTGTTTAATCCGCACGTTGGCTATAAATTGTATCACACTGTATCTGAATTCTCGTATTTTCATCTTTGCACTACTTGTGGTAATCTGTGTGGCTTGATTATGTTCATACATGGTATGATGAAACTTGATAGCACTCTTGGTTGACGTGACAACGGTAAAGGAAAAGCAATAGCGAAACCAATGAATACTTTAGTTGTTTTGAGCGCCATAACCCGCAAGATTAAATATATATGCTAAACACATTCGACGCTGCGATGGCCACACATCGCTCAGGGCGGATATGAACGTGTGGACGGGTGTGAATTGAGGCGCGGATGCGCTCCTGAACAAGGGCAAGATATGGCTATGGACCATGTATATAACAGACGGCCATGAGCCGGTGGTCTGGTCCATATTGAGGGATTGTGCGGCTAACCTAGATGAATACGCGATTGATGTCACAGACGACATCAGCAAGTGTAACGAGGACAGTGTAACACAGTATACAACAGCATGTTCCATATTGGAGACCACGGATAAACGCGGATTTCCACTCTAGGTGAAGTCCAAGTCTGCAACGTTGAAGTCAAAAGATCCTGAGCGGTACAAGAAATCTATCCATGACCGCAGCAGAGCCATTACGGATGCCAACAGAGAATTCGGGACCAAGCAGAGGTCCCGAGAGAACGATACATCTATCAGTGGCAAGACTTGCCCGCTAAAAACCGGTTGCAAAGCGCTTCAAGGCTCCGCGCGATATTAATGGCAACCTGGCTTCGACTGAGCTGTGGTGCTCCGGCGGCGAATACCTGATGATAAGAATGGTTTAAATGCACCTTTCTCTTTCGAATCTTACTTACTACTACACTTACTTATTATGCCACCCCCTGATTTAAGAAGACTACTTTAATTTGCCACCCCCTCCCATGCTTGCTGCGTAAACCTATGCTGCATTCATTAGTTGCTGTCGCCCAATGAAACTACCGTCGCAGCAGATCCCGAGAAGACGCCATCTCCCTGGTCCCAAACACATCTTTGTAAGATCTCGACAACAAGGATTCCGGCGTCATCGGCTATTGCTCCGCCTTCAATACTGCAGTGCCATCCAAACCCATCTACATCTCCTGAACCCAGTGGGAAGACCCCCCCCCCCCCCACACACACACACACACACACACACACACACACACACACAACCGCCCCATCACCGATACTGTTTCCTCGACATTCCGACCCCACGGACCATGATCAGTGAGGATAGGTGACAACACCTCCTCCACGATATACGATAATTATCAATAGAGTCGACTCATAAGTTATGCGTTCTCAGTCCACTATTATGCTCACATATACCCACGACTTTCGGCCAAATAAGTTTATTACCTCATTACCTCTTTCGTTTATACCCATCAATAAATATGGATGATACGATGCACAATAGCGAGAAGGACAGAGAAACGCACGAACGCGGTATTGAATAGCAACAGTTGTTCTGAAAACGAAGTCTTTAGTCATAACGCCATAAGTGATATGAGCAGAATGAGGCCATTCGGCCCACCAAGTCTGCTCCGCCCTTCAATCATGGCTGATCGAATCTCTCGCTCGTAACTCAATCTCCTGCCTTCTCCCGATAAACCCTGACACCCGGACGAGTTATTAATCTCAGAAGCATGCCCCCCCCCCCCCCCCCAACCACCATCAATGGAGCCGAAGTGGGAGTTGATGGAGATCTTCGATGTTATTTGACCTGAAATGTTTAACGGTTAAGCTTGGACCACCCATGTTAAAGCAAAATCCAAAAGACACGCTACGGATACTAGGTCCTGCGGAGACTAAAGGAAAAGGGCGTGTTTAATTTTAGCTTAGTTTAGAGATACAACGAGGATCCTGGCCCTTCGCCCCACCGAATCCGCCCGACCGGCGATCGCCGCCGCACATTAACAATATCCTACTTACTGGATACAATTGACACTTATACCGAGCCAATTAACCTACAAACCACGGTGTGGAAGGAAACCTACGCAGGTCTTGGGGAGAACGTACAAACTCCGTAAAGATAAGCATTCGCAGCCAGGATCGACCCTGGGTATCTGGCGCTGTAAGCGCTGTATGACAACAACTCTATCGCAGCGCCACCGTGCCGCCCATAACTATTGTCACCTAAGACTATTGCAAATGTCTGCTAATACACATGGACAACATACTGGCACGTTCCATCACTGTTTGGTTTGGGAATTCGAAGAATTGCACAGTTGACTATGTATCCCAGTCCATCAGACAAACTGGATATCTCACCAATCATTCATTCTACACCAGGCTGCTTCGGATAAGCAGCCAATAAAATGAAATTCCTGTCCGATTCTGGTCATTCCATATACTCGAGGGCCTTCCGTGATCGACGTTGATCAATGATCGACGTTGATCATTGATCCCTCTACACTGGTGACACGTTATACCACGCTCGCATCCACTTCCTGCACACAATGGGTGTTTTCACTGAATCCAAGTAACCTGCAAAGCCATAAGTCTTCGGGAGGAGGGAAGAAACCGAAGCAATTGGAGGGAACTCACAGGGAGACAAGGGGTAGGTGCAACCAAAAAACAGATAGCACCCTAGGTCAGGATCCAACCCGGAGTTTTGGCGCTATGATTCAGTAGCTCTACTCCCTGCGCCAGTGCGCCGATCTTGTGTATCTCGTGTAAGTCTCACATCACTACACTCAATATGTTTTTCATGGGGAAAGGAAGGCGGATTCAGTAACCACACTCTGTGCCTTCTTCACAATCTACTGTAATTAAATCTCAAATATTCGATAAAGTATGGGCGAAACACCTTTTCTAGCATAGAGTATAGAAGTTGGGAGGTCATGATGCACTTGTCTAAGACGTTGGTGAGACCGCATTTATATAGGAAGCTCTAGGGAGAGGTTAAGTATGCTGGATCTCTATTGCTTGGAGCGCAGAAGGTTGACGGGTGATCTTACAAATTCATGAGAGGAGTACAAATTCATGAGAGGAATAGATCGGGTAGACGCACACTCTTACCCAGATTCGGGGATTCGATGACTAGAGGACATACGTTCAAGGTTAATGGGAAATATTTGTTTGGATTCCGAGGGGTAACGTTTTCACACTAAGGATGGTGGGTATATGGAACAAGCTGCTAGATGAGGTAGTTGAGGCTGGGACTATCCCATCGTCTAAGATACAGTTAAACGGGTACACGGGTAGGTCTGGTTTGGAGGGATATTGAATAAGCGCAGGCATGAGGGACTAGTATAGCTGGGGCATGTTGTCCATTGTGGGCAAGTTGGGCCGAAGGACCTGTTTCCACAGTCTATGACTCTAAGACAATGATTCTTAAAGTGTCTGTAATTGGGGAGTATTTGGAGAATGTATTAAAGGATGGAAAAGGAAAAGGAAATAAATTGACACATGAAGTGGCATCTCATGGGAACTCGATGGCGGAGAAGGCAAGAGAGGAGAGAAGCCTATCACGTGTAAACAACACTGAGATGTGTACTTGAAGACCTGTCAGGCGCAGGGCCACGGGCCAGTGCAAAGATTCACATTTTGGACTATTTATATGGGAGGGACTAAGCGGCCTCCTTTAGTGTTGAAACCGTTAATTGACTCCAACTTTCTGCCAATCGACCTCTATTGCCGAACATCAATGACAATATTGTCCTTGATATGTATCCCACCCTCATTTGTCCTTAACTAACGAGTGTGGGTTAACGCCGTTTTAATCACACACTGAATGGTTTGTCTATCGTCGGACAATTCGCGGTGAGTGGATGGATCCTGACACTCGGCCAGTCACACGGTGAGCAGCACATGTCTGACATTAACCGGATTCACATGGAATAGACTGGCGTAAGCCTGCGGGTCCTCTCGTGGACCGGCAGTGGAATAACAGGGCTGTTGAACTCAACCAGTTCCTCACTGGATTCGTTCTTCGATTTGCAGAAAGTCCCACCAGAAACCACGGTTCAATTGTCCAACGCGGCGCCTGTATTGGAGCGATTCGTAAGTGAATCGTAAGCCAAACATGCCTACACCTGCCAACATAACCCAGCTACACTAGTGTCACCGTTTGGTCCATATCCTTCAAACCTGTACAACCCATGTAACTGTCCATATATTTCACAAATGTTGAGGTACTACCAGCCTCAACTATCTCCTCTGGTAGGTTGTTCCGTGCACTCACCAACCGGTGTGTGAAACATTTACCCCTCAGAAACCTATTAAGCTTATATCCTCTGGTCCTCGATTCGCGTTCTCTCGGTTTAAGTGACGCTGTTCATATACCTGAACTATTCCCATAATGATTTTGTACATCTCTATAATAATTACCCTCATCCTCCTGCGCTCCAAGGAAAAGTGACCCAGCCTACTCAATCTCTCCCTGTAGCCGAGACTCTGTAGTCCTGGCAACAACCAACAATTGTTGGAAGTGGAAGCAGATTTTGGAATTACATTGTAAATACTCACGTTTTCTCTTGTTTGGAGTTTGTTACTAATCAGTCAGCAGTATTGGAGAATCGGCGAGACACCAAGATTCTCCGGTGTATTTATGTCCCATTTGAATGATCGGACTTTGTAAGATGTGCCGGATGCGTTCGTTCCCTGTATGATGGATCCCTCCGTAATCTGTCCCCGTGAGCACACCCTGTGATGCTGGCATTGTGTTATTGCATTGTCTTTTATTAGTTTAGTTTAGTTTGCAGATGCAGCTTGGACACAGGCCCACAGATTCCACGGGGACGATCAATGTTCATCCGGTTACGCCAGCCACATGTTAACCACGTTCGCATTCACTCACTCACTGCACAATCGGACTAATTTCACAGAGTCCAATTAATCTGCAAACTCGCCTATTTTTGTGATGTGGGAGGAAACCACAACACCCGGAAGAAACCCGCGCGGTCACAGAGCTAATGTCCAAACTGCCCAGAGACAGCACCCGAGGTCAGGATAAATGCCCGGTGTCGTGCGCTGTGAGGCAGCAGCTATATCAGCGGTGTCACTGTGCCGCCCTTGTATACGATGTGTCTGTATCACGTCAGTACACTCAAAATGTGCCTAAGTGGACAAGGCATCAGATTCGGTAACTGCCCCATTTACTCTAAGCACTTTCTGCACTGCATACGGTATTTATATCTCAGATCTTCTGTACAGCGTGTGCGCGGGAAATACCGTTCATCGAAAGGAAAACAAAATATGCGGATCATTAAACGATTAATTGAAATGAGGACAATTTTCCGCACAAGATGTGGCGTAGAATGGAACACGATGCTGCGGACGGCGGGAGAAGCAGCAACTCCATCACGTTTGAACAGCGGGTTTCACGGTGGCGCAGCGGTAGAGTTGCTGCCTCACAACGCCAGAGACCCGGGTTAGAAAAATAGAAACATAGAAAATAGCTGCAGTAGTAGGCCATTCGACCCTTCGAGCCTGCACCGCCATTCAATATGATCATGGCTGATCATCCAACTCAGTATCCGGTATCTTTCTTCTCTCCATACCCCATGATCCCTTTAGCCACAAGGGCCACATCTAACTCCATCTGAAATATAGTCAATGAACTGGCCTCAACTACCTTCTGTGCCAGAGAATTCCAGAGAATCACCACTCTCTGTGTGAAAAATGTTTTTTCTCATCTCGGTCCTAACAGATTTCCCCTTATCCTTAAACTGTGACTCCTTGTCCTGGACTTCCCCAACATCGGGAGCAATCTTTCTGCCATCTAGCCTGCCCGAAACATTGCCTATTTCCTTCGATCCATAGATGCTGCTGCACCCGCTGAGTTTCTCCAGCACTTTTGTCTACCTTCTTACAATTGCATCAATGTTCTGTGTCCAGGAAAGATCTTCAGAGACTTCCAAGCAGAGGAATTTGCATTTTTCGCCTCTCTCCACCATCGCCCAGTTGATCTAGACTGGTTTGTGGGACGTCATCCTTCCTTCTCCTAAGTCCAGAAGTAGACCATTGGTCTTACTGGCTTTGAGAGCATGGTTGTTGTGCTGGAATCGTAGACATGCTAGATAGAGGTGTAGCCCAGAATGCTGGCGCCCGTTGTGAGGCAGGGGATATGCTGATGTTAGTTTCCAGAGCATTCCTGAAGTAGATTGATTGAAGTCACCGCTGATGATGAACAGCGCATCAGGGTCTGCTACTTACAGAGAGTACATGAAGGAGTATAACTTGTCCAGTGCCACATTGGCGTTGACTTTGGGTATTATGTAGACCACTGACACGATGGTAGAGGTGAATTAATCGGTTAAAGGGGCGTTACTAAGTGAATTGTTACTCCAGGTGGTCCCCCGAACTATACAAATCATATTTGAGACCAAACTGGGATTATAATATGCAATTCTGGTCTTCCAGCGATTGGAAGAAAAACACGAAATTCAAAATTGCGCAGGTAAGAATCATAAAACTGTGACCGGGGCAGAAGCGTTTGAGATTTAAGGAGAGCATGGACAGGTTGAAACGTTTTCACTGGACAGTAGGAGATTGATGGGTGTCATTACAGAGGAATAGACGGTTACTGTCGTTCTTCCAAGCCTGGGGAGTCTAAAGATGGAAGACGCCAGAGTGGATAGATTCAGAAGATACTGAGAGGCAACTCTTTTTGCAAAGGCAGTTGCGGTGAAGTGCAATTGGCTGCAAGAGGAAGCTGAGGACATGGCTTCGATTACAATGTATAAGAGACATTTCAACGAGTATATGGATAGAAGTGGTTGGAAGGCTATTGGACAATCGTGGGCAAGTTGGGCTAGATTGTTTGTACATTTTGCGTGACGTGGACTGCTGGTTCCGAAATATCGTTGTTGGTGATTTGACTATAACTCGATAAATAGCATGGTTATTGTGTGACTGTAAGATTCTCTGAGATGATGTAGATAGTCACCCTCATTGTGTCCACGTTTGCGTACCATTTGGAACCCACGTACGTTCGTCAAAAATAACATGTTATTTAAAGAGAAGAATACATTTATGATTAACCAAAGCGAGCTGTTTTAGACTCGTGAACTATGATACACTGATCTATTCCTGGAGAATAATTCCTGGGTGTTGTGCAATATCGAGCTTTTAAATGATGGGGACATCCAGTGGACGGCATGTGAACTGCAAGCAAGCGCGGCCTCACAAACGTCTTGTAAACTGTAATATAACGTCCCATCATCTGCGCTCAATAACTAGTTGACACCGTGCCAAAATATTCCGTAACTAGGGACACCGTGTCAAAATATTCATGACCATCTTAACGATCCGTGACTCCAACTTCAGAGATATATGACGTGAACTCCTCGATCTCCCTGCTCTACAGGACTCCGCAGGGTTGAACTGATCATTGAGAAAGACCTGGCACGACTTACCAAAATAAAGCAAATCACAAATATACGAATTAAATGCCATACGCTATTCCACTGCCAACTTTCCCAGCTGATCAAAATCCCCACGTCATGCTTCATATGCGTCTTGGCAATCTACCACCACACTTGCCTTAGTATTTATTTGTAAAGTTACTAATGATGCCTTGCACCATCTCAATCAATATGTTGATATAGATGAAACATAGAAACAGAAAAATACAAAATAGGTGTAGGAGTAGACCATTCGGCCCTTCGAGCCAGGTCTATTCAATATGACCATGGCTGATCATCCAAAATCAGTACCACGCAACGCCACGCGCTAGGCGAACGCTGTCAAGACGCTGCATACTCCCGTCGATACGTTGCATACGTCCGCAATGCGCCTGCGGGGCAACAGGCCATTGGCGCGCGGGATTTTCAAACAGTGCAAGAGTTTTGGAACCGCGCGTGATGTCGGGACCAGCCCCACACAACTCCATACGCCTCCGGCGATCGAAGTGGGACCGGCCACGCTAGGCCGTACGCCTCAAGCGACCACGTTTGGTCGCGCTAGACGCATGCTATCGCATGCTAGTGGGACAGGCCCTTTACAGAGAGCATTACAACTCCGTCAGTACTACCCCGAACACTGTGTCACTTCATCAGTGCTACCACACATTGTACCAATCCGTCAGTACATCCCTAGTGTTTTACTCCATCGGTACTACCCCACAATATATTAGTACCTGTACTGTAGCAGCCATTTAGCTTAACTCAGTATGTTATAACTATAATCAGTTAACTTTATATTGTATCTGCATGTAATTATGTGGGTGAGATTTATAGGTAGTCTGAGATGTGTTTGCGGCTGGGATTATCGTGCAGACTCACTCGCTGGTAGTTTTAGTTTAGTTTGAAGAATCATGCAACCATCCCTGAGTTTGACCACGAGTAAGATCAAAATGTACTTATACAACAAGTTTGGATTAATATCTTACTGTTTTTATTACTGCAATATATAAACTGCCTTTTGTGTAACCCTCGATTCACCAGCATCTGCAGTTCCTTCTTTATCACTATTAATCAAGAGAGTTGAGTTTGGAAGATTTATATTTCGACGGCATTGAATGTCTGGTGGAAAGCGGTTCGATTATCTCCTGAACCCCTGTCTTCAATCATAGTGACTAAAGGAAAGAATCCGTGAAACGATATGAAAATCTGTCACCATAAGTACTACCCCATATTATGTCGCACCATCATTACTACTCCACAGTGTGTCACTCTATCAGTACTACTCCACAGTGTCTCTCCATCAGTCCTGCCCCACAGTGTGTTACTCCAGCAGAACTACCTCACAGGTTATCACTACATCAGTACTACCACACAGTTTGTCACTCCATCAGTACTACGGCAAAGTATCTCACCCCATCATGACTACCCTAATGTGTGTCACTCCACTAGTGCTATCATACATTTTGTCACTTCATTATTACCACTCCACACTAGTGACACTACATGAGTACCGCCCCACAATGTGTCACTCCATCAGACATTCACTATAGCGTGTCACTCCATCAGTACTACCCTACAGTGTGTCCCTCCATTAATTCCCCACTCAGTGTGTCACTCCACCAGTACTGCCCCACAGTGTGTCATTCTATCTGTACTACCACACAGTGCACTACTTCATCAGTACTACCCCACCCCATGTGTCATTCCAAAAATACTACATCTGAGTGTCACTCCATCAGTACTTCACCAAAGTGTCTCACTCCATCAGCACTACCCCACTGATTTTGTGACTTCATCAGAACTACCCCTCAGTGCGTCACTCCATCAGAACTAGCTCATGTTACCACTCCGTCAGTGCTACCCTACAGTGTGTCACTCCATCAGTACCACGCCGAAGATTGTCACTCCATCATGAGTACACTACAGTGTATCACTCCATCAGTGCTGCCATGCATTTGATCAGTTCATCAGTACTACTGCGCAGTGTGTCACTCCATCAGTACTTCCCCACAGTTTATCACTCCATCAGCACTACCCCACAGTGTGTCAGTCCCAGTACGACCGCATAGTGTATCACACCATCAGTACCACCCCGACGTGTGTCTCTCCATCAGGACTACTCCACAGTGTGTCACTCCATAAGTGCTACCACAAATTGTGTCCGTCCATCAGTGAGGCTCCACAGTGCGTCACCCCATCTGTACTTCCCCATATTGTGTCAGTCCATCAGTAATAACCCAACGTTTGTCAGTCCATCAGTACTATTCTACAGTGTGCCAATCCATCAGCCCTGTCACACAGTGACAGTCCATCAGTACTATGCCACAGTGTCATCCCGTCAGTCCTATCCCACAGAATGCCACCACATCAGTACTGACACACAGTGCATCACTCGATCAGTACTACCCACAGTGTATCACTCCATCTGTACTACTCCGCAAAGTGGCACTCCATCAATACTACCCCACAATGTGTTAGTACATCAGTGCTAGCGCACAAATTGTCAATCCTTCCTTACCACCACACAGTGTGTCAGTCCATCTGTGTTAGCACAGTGTGTCACTCCATCACTAACACCACAATGTCACTCCATCAGTACCTCTCCACAGTATGTCACTCCATCAGTACCACCACAGTGCGTGCATCCATCATTATCACCACAGTGTGTCACTCCATCAGTACCACCACAGTGTGTCCCTCCATCAGTACCAGCACAGTGAGTAACTCCAACAGTACCACCACAGTGTGTCACTCCACCAGTACCTCTCCACGGTGTGTCCCTCCATCAGTACCACCACAGTGTGTCCCTCTATCAGTACCAGCACAGTGAGTAACTCCATCAGTACCACCACAGTGTGTCACTCCACCGGTACCAACGCAGTGCGACAATCAATCAGTACCACCACAGTGTGTCCCTCCATCAGTACCACCACACAGTGTGTTACTCCATCAGTACCTCCACACAGCAGAGGACAGAATACAGTGTGTGACTCCATCAGTACCACCACAATGTGACACTCCATCAGCACTATCCAACTGTTTTTGTGACTTCATCAGAACTACCCCTCAGTGTGTCACTCCATCAAATCTACTTCACATGCTACCACTCCATCAGTGCTACCCCACTGTGTGTCTGTCCCAGTACGACCTCTAGTGTGTCACATCATCATTTCTACCCCGACGTTTGTTACTCCATATGGACTACTCCACAGTGTGTCAATCAATCAAGACGACCACAAAGTGTGTCACTCCATTAGTTCCACCACAGTGTGTCACTCCATCAGTACCATCACAGCGTGATCTCCATCAGAACCACCGCAGTCACTCCATCAGTACCACCACAGTGTGTCACTCCATCAGTACCACAAGTGAATCACTCCATCAGTACCACCACAGTGTGGCACTCCATCAGTACCACCACAGTCACTCCATCAGTACAACCGCAGTAGAACCTTCCATCAGTACCATCACAGTGTGTCCCTCCATCAGTACCACCACAGTGTGTCCCTCCATCAGTACCACCACAGTGTGTCCAACCATCAGTACAACCGCAGTGTGCCACTGCGTCAGCGCTGCCCCATTTCTGTCCCTCCATCAGTACCACCAGAGTGTGTTACTCCATCAGTACTGCTCCACAGTACCCTAGACCTAAAGGCCCAAACAAAACTACCGTTCGACAGAGCCGTTGCCCTCTCCACCCTGTTGTATGGAGCCGTCATGGACCACCTACAGCAGGCATATGAGAGCCCTGGAACAGTACCATCAAAGATCCTAACGAAAGTTTCTGGGATCAGCAGGGAGGCCAAACACAACAAAATCAGCGTTTTGGAGGAAGCCAACATGACCAGCATCACCACCACAATAATGCAGCAGCAACTTCGATGGACCGGCCATGCCATCCGCATGTCCAACACTCGTCTCCCTAAACAAATCCTGTACTTAATTGAAGGAAGGTCAGCGAGCCCCCGGTGGGCCAAAGAAACGCTTCAAGGACAACATCAAGAACAGATTGAGGAAATTCCACATCACATCAAGCAACTGGGAGCACATTGCATTGGACAGATTGAACTGTTTTTTTTCGTCTTATCTCTGTTTGTTTGGTGAGAATTGTGCCAGGGTAGACCAAATACGATTCACTTCACCCGACAATCGCTCACTTTTATTGGAACGACGCAACAACTGGGGGGTTCGTGTACTTTCCAACATACACACGATGTTCCAGCAGAGATCAGCAGAGCACCGGGGTCCCCATGGATAACCTCCCCCAACAGTCACCGCAGGAGACGGAGAGACCGTAAACGTAAGCGAGGGCGTAGAGCCGGCGTGCTAACTCGGCTAAAGAGGAATCCGCACAGACCACCACTCCCCAGCCTCTTTGTCTCCAACGCCAGGTCTCTTAACAACAAGATGGACGAACTAAGACTCTGCTTATCATCACAATCAGCTATCCAGGATATTTGTGTTCTGATAATCAGTGAGACCTGGCTTCATCCTGGAATACCTGATGCTGCTATCGGGCTAGCGGGCCGGGCTACTCACCGCAGCGACAGAACCGAAGCCTCACGTAAACAATGCAGACGGGGGGGGGGCTGGTTTTTTTTACGAACAATAACTGGGCTACGGATGCTATTGTTACTGAGAGACATTGCTCACCAGATCTAGAAATGATGGTAGTTAAATGCAGACCCTACCATCTCCCAAGAGAGTTTTCTGTGTTTTTTATTACAGCCGTGTACTTGGCTCCGGAGGCTAAAGCTAATGTAGCACTGGGCTACCTGCTAAATGCGATCAACAAACAACAGACCTCACATCCTGATGGGGTTTTTATCGTGGCTGGTGACTTTAATCAAACCAACTTAAAGAAAGTACTGCCACGGTTTGTGCAACATGTTAAATGCCCAACTCGAGGGGAAAACACACTCGACTGTGTCTATTCTAACATTCCTAAAGGTTACAGAGCCTTACCCCCCCTCCCCCCCCCCCCCCCCCCCAATTGGACAGTCAGCCCACCAGTCATTGTTGTTAATCCCAGCCTACATCCCCATCAGTAGAAAGCAGAAACCCACTATCAGGATCATTAAAACTTGGCCAGAGGATGCCTTACAACTGCAGGACTGCTTTCAGAGCACAGACTTGAGTCTGTTTTATAACCAGGACCCAGAAGAGTACGCTGCAGCAGTACTCTAGTACATCAGATGTTGTGTGGAATGTGTCACCATCAACAAGTGCATCTGTGTCTTTCCGAGCAGGAAACCATGGATGACTACGGAGCTCCAGCGTCTTCTGAAGGAGCGGGACGTGACCCACAAATCAGGCAACAAAGAATTGTACAGCGCTGCAGACACAACCTTAAGCGGGGCATTAAATCAGCTACAATGTCCTACAAGGAGAAGATCGAGGACCATTACAACTCCAGGGATACAGCACGCATGTGGCAGGGAATACATCACCTAACAAACCTCAGGGGCAGCAGGGACCACCGAGAGCACATTAACCTACGGCTACACCTCCTGGTTCGGGAGCTGCAAGGCGTACGAACGGCACCAACTGGACAGGATTGTGAAGACCGCCGGCAGGATTGTTGGTGCTCCACTCCCTTTATTGCTGGACATATACAGGAAGAGATGTATCAGCAGAGCCATCTACATCATCAAAGACCCCTACCACCCATCGCATCACATATTCTCCATCCTGCCATCTGGGAAGAGGTACAGGAGCATCAGCTGCAAAACCAGCAGGATGCTCCTCAGCTTCTTCCCGCAGGCAATTAGACTGATAAACGGACTTTGCCCCCTGCCAAAGTATCGCGCACCAACCACCAACCTGGACACACTGAAGCAGAGCCATTGTCGTGCCACTGCCGATCGGAACTCGTGATATATGTACTTTTATTCTTTATTTCTATTTATTTTTTACCACACACTGAATGGACACTGGTTGAGAAACGCTTATTCGTTTTCCTCTGGGTATGTAAGTACTCAGAAAAATGATAATAAAGATATACAATAGAATACAATACGACCCACCGACTGCTGCAAATACATCGCTGGCAGAGGAGCTCAACCTCTTTTTTGCCCGTTTCGAGAGAGGTCCGAATTAAAGAACCTCTCTCCAACTGGACCCTGCTGACCAGCCACTTACCCTCCAGTTAGAGGAGGTAAAGCAGGCCCTGAGAACTGTTAATGCTAGTAAGGCTGCTGGCCCGGATGAGATCCCAGGCAGGGTGCTCCGGGACTGTGCTCACCAGCTCGCTGGGGTATTCACAGACATTTATAACCTTTCCCTAGCACACTCCTCCGTGCCAACGTGCCTGAAAACCACCACTATCATCCCGGTGCCCAAGCAGACAAACATCAACTCCCTCAATGACTGCAGGCCCGTTGCTCTTACATCTGTAGTCTCCAAGTGCTTTGAAAGCTGGTCCTAGGTCACCTTAAATTATCTCTCCCCCCCTCACTCGACCCACACCAGCATGCATATAGGGCTAATAGATCTACACAGGATGCCATAAACACTGTCCTCCATGCTGCACTACAACACCTAGAGGAGAAGGGCTCATATGTCAGGATGCTTTTTGTTGATTACAGCTCAGCTTTTAATACAATCATACCCAGCAAGCTGATCACAACAATGCTAGACCTTGGCCTCAGCAGTCAACTGTGTCGGTGGATATTGGACTTTCTCAGTGAACGCCCACAGACGGTGAGACTTGGACCCTACACCTCGACATCCCTGACCCTCAGCACAGGAGCACCGCAGGGCTGTGTGCTCAGTCCGCTCCTCTACGCCCTATACACACATGACTGCTTGCCCCATCACCCCGCAAATAGGATCATAAAATTTGCAGACGATACAACTGTGGTGGGGCTCATCTCAAATGGGAACGAGGTCGCCTATAGAGAGGAGGTGCACAAACATTCAGAGTGGTGTGCTCACAACAATCTCTCTCTGAACACTAAAAAGACAAAGGAGATCATCACTGATTTCAGGCGACATAGAGCGGAGCTCAGGTCACTGGAGATAGGGGGCGAGGAGGTGGAGAGGGTGCCTAGTTTTAAATTTCAGGGGATCAAAATCAGTGGCGATCTTAAATGGTCTGTGAACTCTGCTGTGGTTGTAAAATAGGCGCAACAGAGACTTTACTTCCTCAGAACACTGAGGAAGGCCCATCTGTCTGCTAAACTGCCGGACTCTTTCTACCGCTATTCGGTAGAAAGCATACTGACTTACTGCATAACTGCCTGGTTTGGAAACTGTTCAGCAGCTGACAGAGCAGCTCTCCAGAGGGTGATAAAAACTGCCCAGGGTATCATTGGACTCCCACTGCCCCCTTTGGAGGACATTTACCACTCCAGATGCCGCAGCAGGACCTGTAATATCGTGAAAGACATTGCACATCCTTGTCACCACATTTTCACACCTCCACAGTGTGTCCCTCCATCAGTACCACATTGTGTCCTCCATCAGTACCACCACAGTGTGTCCCTCCATCAGTACCACCACAGTGTGTCACTCCATCAGTACCACCACAGTGTGTCCCTCCATCAGTACCACCATAGTGTGTCACCCCTTCAGTACCACACAGTGTGTCACTCCATCAGTACCACAGTGTGTCCCTCCATCAGTACCACCACAGTGTGTCACTCCATCAGTACTACCAGTGTGTCCCTCCATTATTACCACCACAGTGTGTCACTCCATCAGTACCACAGTGTGTCCCTCCATCAGTATCACCACAGTGTGTCCCTCCATCAGTACTATCTCACTGTGTGTCACTCCATCAGTGGACCGAGGGAGGGCAGCCCAGAGAGGGGGAATAGAGAGCGTCAGAGAGAGAGAGAGAGTAATAGTTCAGAGAGAGCAACAGCAGTAAGGATGGAGGGAAAGAGAAAGAGAGGAGGGAGGTGCTGCATCATTCGCTGTTTTATTTCGGTTTAGGACAATTCTGAGGCGGCAATGTTTCTGTTCTCTGAGTGTCGTGAGTCTTTGGGTCGTTCCTCCATAGAGGTGATGACGGCAGAGAATGTTAGTGTCCCATGGTGTAGTCAAATCTATTCCAGGCAAGCAAGGAGTGAATGGTTACCGGGGTCAGCGGGAGTGTGGGGTTGAGGTTACAGTCAGTTAAGCCGCGATCATATTCAGTGGTGAAGCAGAGTGGAGGGGGCATTTAGTCCGAGGCGATCTGTTGAACTAATTGCTCAATCTGTGGGTAAAGGTCGCCCAGTCCAGTCCACCTTCAAACTGGGCACCAGAAGCCCTGAGAGGGTCCCTGGAATTTGGCATTGCCTTGCTGAGCGAAACGGATTGAAGGAAATCAGACAAACAACATGAGGTGTAGAATTGGATCTAATGGAATTTGAAACAATATCCCCTTTTCTGGAACAATGCCGCCGCTCCCAATTTCCATCCCTCAGTATCTATCGCCACAATTCCCAGTCTTTGGAGTTTCTCAATCAATTCCCTGAATAAATCACAACGTGTCTCAGTAGGGATTTCACTCGGCTGATGTCATCTGTTTGCGAATAATTTCTAAATCTCTATTTTTAAACTCTGTTGAAACTTCACTGTCCCGGTGGAGACGGAGAATGGTATAAAATCTCCAAGAATGTTCTGCCTCAGCATTTCATTCCGAGACATTACCGGTAGGTCACGGGGACACGTCGCTGGGCTGAGAAAATGGGGGAGCATATTTGGGAATATTACGCCGTGCAGAAAATCCTGTACGTGATCATTGCTGCCGTTGGAGTGCCTGGTAAGTGAGCAGAACAATTCAAGTTTTCTAATTCCGTGTGTTAACTGGTGTTGATCTGATTCTGATCATGTTACAAGTTCCCAACGGATGATCGTTGTACAAGAATATGTGAAGAATATCAATCCTCTCAGTGAAATATTTGTGAATTAACGCTGTGATTTTTCTTATATCCAGACAGCCGAAAGTAACCATCTTTTTCTTTCACTGTTGCCGGGACCCACTAGAATGTTGTTATTGCCTTCAGTGGCACCTTGCCCAGAGTTGTCCCAGTGCTCGGGACGGGCAGGCAGGCAGCTCTCTGGCTTGGTGTGACTGGGAGAGAGGGGTTCTCATTGTGAAGTTCACTGTTTCTGAGTTGTTGATCAGAGTGAACAGCCGCTCCAGTGGACACTGTGTCTCACTGTGGAGTCTGCCTGTCACAGTCGCATTCCACCCACAGCCTGTTGGTCAATAATTGGATCGATCTCCAGAAGCAGTGGCCGCGGATCTACCGGCGGGTGTGTGTCGTTACTGAACTGAACTCACTGTGGAATGAATCCATTAACGGAGCCACTCTGCTGCCGGATTCTAAGTTGTCCCAGCCTTCCCTCTGGAAGCCTCCTCGGCCCCATCAGATGCCGAGTTCCCAGAGCCCTGGTTAAACGCGGCCGGTCACGGTTAAGTCTGTGAAACCGGCCCCATCAGACTGTGAGCAGCAGGGTTAACTATAGAAAGGACCATTGCGCCTATTGTAGCGGGTGGCTGCTCGTTCCCGCCCCGCCCTTTACCCCGCCCGCCCGTCGCCGTACCTCTACTTCCCTGAAGCAGGCAGGCAGGTCGGGCACAGCCGGAGCCGGCTCTGACATTGTTAAACTTGCAGCAGCCGCGCACCGACTCCAACACTCCTGATCTTGAGCTGAAAGTCGAGCCGGTGTTCAGCCCCGGAGACGTTGTTGAGTAAATGCCCAGTGTCCGTTCCCTTCTCTTTCCGCAGTGAATTTAGTGGCGATTGTGATCCTGTCCCGGGGAAAGTGCGGCCTCTCCACCTGCACCACTCGCTACCTGGTGGCCATGGCAGCGGCCGATCTACTGGTCCTGATCAGCGTGGTAATTTTGTATCGGGTCCGATATCATTACTTTTATTGGAGTTTCCTGACAATTACCCCTGTGTGCAGTGTTATCGTTGTACTGCAGACTGCAGCAACAGAATGTTCTGTCTGGTTCACCGTCACTTTCACCTTTGATCGGTTTGTCGCCATTTGTTGCCAAAAGCTGAAAACTAAATATTGCACCGGGAGAACTGCGGTTGCGGTTCTGGCAACAGCCGGCGTTCTGCTCTGTCTGAAAAACCTTCCCCGCTACTTCACAAAGGAACCCCGGACAATCATCGACAATGTCCCGTGGGGCTGTGACCAGGTGGATCGTTATTTCACTGACCCAGGGTGGGTGGCATATGACTGGTTGGACACGGTTTTAACTGCGTTCCTCCCTTTCGCTGTAATCCTGCTGCTAAACGCTCTGACAGCCCGCCACATTTTAGTGGCCAGTCGGGTCCGTAAGGGACTGAGGGGTGAGAGCAAGGGGGAGAACCGCAGTGACCCGGAGATGGAGAGCAGGAGGAGGTCTGTGGTCTTAATCTTCACCATCACCGGCAGCTTCATCCTCCTGTGGCTGACGACGGTTGTAGAATTCATCTATTATCAGATCACAGGAATTGGAAATGATATGAATGATTCTCAACGGATCTTTAACAACGTCGGGGTTTTGCTGAGGAATCTCAGCTGCTGCACGAACACATTTATTTACGCGGTGACCCAGTCCAAGTTCAGGGAGCAGGTGAAGAGCGCGGTGAAATATCCGCTCACGTCAGTACTTCGGCTCATGAATAAATCCACTGCCCTGAGCGCATCCATCCCAGAGGCGGCCGCAGTCTCTCCACTCCAGGCTCCGGCTCCTGACATTCAGCGCCGGAGCCATGAGGGAGGGAGGAGCTGGCCAAAGTTGACTGGAAAGATGCCCTAGCAGGGATGAGAGTGGAGCAACAATGGCAGGTATTTCTGGGAATAAAACTGAAGGTGCAGGATCCGTTCATTCCAAAGAGGAAGAAAAATTCCAAGGGGAGTGAGTAAGGGATGACCGTGGCTGACAAGGGCAGTCAGGGACAGTATAAAAATAAAAGTGAAGAAGAACAGATAGCAAATGTGAGCGGGAAGCAAGAGGATTGGGTAATGTTTAAAGAGCAACAGAAGATAACTAAACAGACAATACGGGGAGAAAAGATGAGGTACGAAGGTAAGCTGGCCAATTATATAAAGGAGGACAGTAAAAGCTTCTTCAGGTATGTGAAGAGGAAATAATTAGTTCAGACCAAAGATGGACCCTTGAAGACTGAAAAAGGTGAATGTATTATGGGGAACAAGGAAATGGCAAATTAGTTGAACAGTAATTTAGATCCGTCCTCCACTAAGGAGGATTGATGTACTAGTGGCCAGAGGATCTGGGGTGACGGAGGAACTGAAGGAAATCCACATTAGGCAGGAAATGGTGTTGGGCGGACGGATGGGACTGAAGGCTGATAAATCCCCAGGGCCTGATGGTCTGCATCTCTTTTTCTTTGTGCGTTTCGTTCTCTCTCTCTTCTTTCAATCGTTTTAGATTCAATTAATTTTTTTGCGCTCCGAGCTCTTGTTTTGTTTTAAAGTGTCGTTTAGGCCCGGCCCCTGTCTGAGCTGGGTGGAGAGGGGGAACGAGAAAGGCGGAGGGGAGGAGTAGAGGAGAGAAAAAACAAACTGAGACATGGTTAAATTTACCATTCCAAAATATATATTTACACACACACACACACACACACACACACACACACACACACACACACACACACACACACACACACACACACACACACACACACACACAGCCCCCCCACACAACCCCACCACATCCCTTGCCCCCACACACACCCCACACACACACACGCACACACACACACACACACACACACACACACACACACACACACACACACACCCCCACACACACACACACACACGCACGCACACACATGCACACACATGCACACACACTCTCACACACACACACATGCACACACACTCACACACACACAAGCACGCACACACACACATGCACCCACACACACAACGCACGCGCACACACACGCACAGCGCCAACACGCGCACAACACACACACACACACACACACGCACATGCACACACACACACACACACACTCAGCCACACAGAAACACACACTCACACCACACACACACGCACCCACACGTACACACACACATACCACACACACACACACACACATCACACACACACACACACACACACACTCCAAACATGGGATCACACACCCATCCCTCCTGCTCTCCCCCCCACCCACCCGCCCCTTTCTCTCACTCCTCCCACCTCTCTCTCTCTCTCTCTCTCTCTCTCTCACACAACGTCCTCACCTCATTCCTCTCTCCTCTCCACCTCTCCCCCCCTCTGTCACTCCTCCCCACCTTTCTCTCTCTCTCCCACTCCTCCCTCTCAACACTCCTCCCACCTCTCTCTCCTTCCGTCTCACACTCCTCCCACCTCTCACTCTCCCTCTTTCTCTCACTCCTCCCACCTCTCTCACTCCTTCTCTGTCTCTCACACACTCCCTCCAATCTCCTCTCTCTCCTCTCTCCCCCTCCCCCTCCCTCTCACTCCTCCCACCTCTCTCTCTCTCTATCACACGTCCTCCCACTCTCTCTCTCTCTCTCATCCTTCTCTCTCTCTCCTCTCTCCACACATCGCTCTCTCTACTACCACATCTCTCTCTCTCTCTCTCTCTCTCTCTCCTCTCTCTCTCTCATCTATCTCTCTCTCATCCTCTCTCTCTCTCTCTCTCTCTCTCTCCTCTCACCATCTCTACCCCCCCTCCTCCCACTTCTCCTGCCACCTCTCTCTCTCTCCCTCCAAGGTTCTCTCTTTTCTACACTCCCTCATTTTTTTTTCCCTCTCTCGATCTCTCGATTGTTGAGGGGGGAAGAGGGAGGGAAGAGAGTGAGAGGAGATTGGGAGGGAGAGAGGGTAGAGATAGAGACGGGGAGAGTTAACAATGGGGAAGAAAAGAGAGGTGGACCGGAATAGAGAGAAGGGGAGAGGGAAAGGGGGGAAGAGGGGGAAAATAGAGGAGAGAAGGCACGAGAGAGAGAGAGAAAAAGAGATAGGGAAGAAGGGGAGAGAGAGGGGGAGAGAGAGCATGGAGATAGAGCGAATGGGGCAGACAGAGACAGAGTGGGCGAGATAGGGGTGATAAGAAAGAGAGGGGGAGAGATGAGTGGAGAGAGAGGCGCGTCGAGAGGGACGGGGAGAGAGAAAAGGGGAGAGGAAAGGTGGAGAGAAAGGGAGAGAGATAGAGAGAGAGAAGAGATGAGAGAGAGATAGAGAGAGAGAGAGGACAGAGAGAGGAGTGAGTGAGAGAGAGAAGAGAGAGAGAGATGGGATAGAGGGAGAGAGAGAGGGGATTGTTAGAGAGGAGGGAGAGGGGGAGAGGGAGAGAGAATGGGAAGAGAGAGGGAGAGAGGAGAGCAGGGGTGACAGTGAGAGAGGGGAAGAGAGAAGGGAGAGGAGAGAGAGAGAGAGAGTCCGGGAGAGAAAGAGGTCGGGGAGTGGAGGAAGCTAGAAGAGAGAGAGTGGACCGGATGGGTAGAGAGAGGGACAAGGAGAGAAGAGAGAGAGGGAGAGAGAGGAGGGGGTAAAGAGATAGGAGAGTGAGATAGGGGAGAGAGAGAAGGGAGAGCGAGATGGGGAGAAAGAGAGGGAGAGAGAGAAGCAGTGGGAGGGAGGAGAGGGGGGAAGGGGAGGGGGAAGAGAGGGAGGGATAGAGGGGGAGAGAGAAGATATAGTGGTGGGTCGAGCGGTCGCGTGAGGAGAGCGGGTTATCCGCGCAAGGTGTGGCTCGCGTCAATTTCGTCTCTCGTTTTCCTGACTCGTTCGCTATTGACTGCTCTCTCTTTTTTCTCTTCTACCTTTTTTTCGCTCGCTTCTCTTCTCCTCCCCCGTCATCTCTCTCTCCGGTTCTTTCTATCTCTCAACTCCTTCTATCTCTGTGCCTCTTACTTTGTGTTCGCTTCAACACGCTCGCTGCTCATTCTCTACAGCTGGTTTTCCCTCGC
>JAVHYY010000847.1:0-103772 GCA_035221665.1 Okamejei kenojei | reverse complement strand
TATACCATCCACTGATACCTCTCCTCCCCTACGGATGTCCTTACCCTCATAGCTTCTCGTTTGACTCCTCCCATTTTCCTCCAATACAAGGTTAGCTATGGCACGGCGCATGGCCATAGCTATCTAGCTGCATGCTCCTTGTTCAAGAAACGTACCAGGGCCGCATCCCGACCTCTACCCTCCGCTACAATCAACGCGGCTGCATTGGTGCTACCTCCTGGAAACATAGAAACGTAAGACAATGGGTGCAGGATGTAGGCTATTCGGCCCTTCAAGCCTGCCATTCAATATGATCATGGCTGATCATCCAACTCAGTATCCTGTACCTGCCTTCTCTCCATACCCCTCTGATCCCTTTAGTCACAAGGGCCACATCTAACTACCTCTTAAATATAACCAATGAAACTGCCTCAACTACCTTCTGTGCCAGAGAAGTTCCAGAGACTCACCACTCTCTGTGTTGTGTGAAAAATGTTTTCCTCATCTCGGTCCTAAAGGAATTCCCCCTTATCCTTAAACTGTGACCCCTTGTTCTGGACCTCCCCAACATCAGGAACAACCTTCTTGCATCTAACCTGTCCAACCCCTTAAGAATTTTGTAAGTTTCTATAAGATCCCCCCTCAATCTTCTAAATTCTAGCGAGTACAAGCCAAGTCTATCCAGTCTTTCTTCATATGAAAGTCCTGACATCCTAGGAATCAGTCCGGTGAACCTTCTCTGTACCCCCTCTATGGCAAGAATGTCTTTCCTCGTAAAACTGTACACAATACTCCAGGTGTGCTCTCACCAAAATCCTGTACAACTGCAGTAGAACCTCCCTGCTCCTATACTCAAATCCTTTTGCTATGAATGCTAACATACCATTCGCTTTCTTCACTGCCTGTGGCACCTGCATGCCTACTTTCAATGGCTGGTGTACCATGACACCCAGGTCTCGTTGCATCTCCCCTTTTCTTAATCGGCCACCATTCAGATAATAGTTTACCCTAATGTTTACCCTCACATTTATCCACATTATACTGCATCTGCCACGCATTTGCCCACTCACCCAGCCTATCCAAGTCACCTTGCAGCCTCCTAGCATCCTCCTCACACCTAACACTGCCCCCCAGCTTCGTGTCATCCGCAAACTTGGAGATGTTGCATTCAATTCCCTCGTCCAAATCATTAATATATATTGTAAATAGCTGGGGTCCCAGCACTGAGCCTTGCGGTACCCCACTAGTCACTTCCTGCCATTCTGAAAAGGACCCGTTTACTCCTAACCTTTGCTTCCTGTCTGCCAGTTCTCTATCCACATCAATACTGAACCCCCAACACCGTGATACTCATGCACCCACACACAACTCACTGACTTCATCAACTTCACCACTAACCTCCACCCCACCGGCACTCACATACACCTGGACCATTTCCAACTTCCCTACCATTTCTTGACCTCACTATCTCCATCGCAGGTGATAGACTTCTGACAGATATCCACTATAAACCCACTGACTCCATGGCTATTTAGACTACTATTCTTTCCCACCCTGCGTCCTGTAAGGACTCCATCCCCCTATTCCCAATTCCTCCGTCTACGCCGCATCTGCTCCCAGGATGAGGTGTTCCACACCAGGGCATCGGAAATGTCCTCATTCTTCAGGGAACGGGGATTCCCCTCCGCTATTATAGATGAGGCTCTCACCAGGGTCTCCTCCGTACCCCGTAACACTGCCCTCTCTCCCCATCCCCCCACTCGTAACAAGGGCAGAGTCCCCCTAGTCCTCACCTTTCACCCCACTAGCCTTCACACACAACAAATAATCCTCCGCTATTTTCGCCACCTCCAACGTGACTCCTCCACTTGCCACATCTTCCCATCTCCCCCCCCCCTCCCGTCTGCCTTCCGCAAAGACCGCTCCCTCCGTAACTCCCTGGTCAATTCTTCCCTTTCCCCCCCCCCCCCCACCACCCCCTCCCCGGGCACTTTCCCTTGCAACCGCAAGAGATGCTACACTTGTCGCTTTACCTCCCCCCTCGACTCCATTCAAGGACCCAAGCAGTTGTTCCAGGTGCGACAGAGGTTCACCTGCACCTCCTCCAACCTCATCTATTGCATCCGCTGCTCTAGATGTCAGTTGATCTACATCGGTGAGATCAAGCGTAGGCTTGGCGATCGCTTCGCCAAACACCTCCGCTCGGTTCGCATTAACCAACCTGATCTCCCGGTGGCTCAGCACTTGCTCCCATTCCGTATCCGACCTTTCTGTCCTGGGCCTCCTCCATGGCCAAAGTGAGGCCCACCGGAAATTGGAGGAGCAGCACCTCATATTCTGCTTGGGCAGTTTGCACATTAGCGGCATAAACATTGACCCTACATCCGTCTGAAGAAGGGTTTTGGCCCGAAATGTTGCCTATTTCCTTCGCTCCATAGATGCTGCTGCACCCGCTGACTTTTTCCAGCACTTTTGTCTACAGACCATTAGCTTTCTTCACTGCCTGCTGTACCTGCATGCCAACGTTCAGTTTTAAAGAAGGAACTGCAGATGCTGGAGAATTGAGGGTGCACAAAAAGCTGTAGAAACTCAGCGGGTGCAGCAGCATCTAAGGAGCGAAGGAGATAGGCGACGGATGAAGCCTCTGAAGAAGGGTCTCGACCCGAAGCGTCGCCTATCTCCTTCGCTCCTTAGATGCTGCTGCACCCGCTGAGTTTCTCCAGCTTTTTGTGTGCCAACGTTCAGTGACCAGTGAAAGAAGTGGCACATGAAACAGTGGTGCCGCACCCCACATATCCACTGCCTCATCCTTTGCCCTATTTCGATCAGGTATTGAAAATAAGATGAACGCTTCCATTAGTGTGGTCCTTTGACATTGAAGTGCTCAGTGAGATTTTTTTTAATGCATTGAGTTCCACTAATATATGATTCTCTAATTCAAACAAAGTCAGCGAGGCTACAGGGAGCACACATTGCAACCGGGGCACAGCCACATTACCAGGCAGCACAGGTATACAATACAAAGCGTATTATTTTGTGTTAGATTGTAGTTTAAATAATTTTCATTCACAACTGCAAAAGGCCATTAAATTCATTATCTTCCCTGAGTGATGTAATGCAAGAATAGTCCATGATTTGCCCTAAAAGACATAATACATTTTCATAAAGTAAAATCTGGAATAACCCAACTGCACCTTTTTATGGTCTGCTAAAAAGCTTTTAACGTATACTTCTTACTTCTTTTCCAGAGACACCTACTCACCTTCACACATCTGCAGCCTGCTGTAACAGCCTTAACTGCATTGGCATCAGAATATGCAGTCAGCCGTCTCTGTGGAACAGAAACACCTGTGGATGAAGGGAGAGGGGCTCAGGGACATTGCTGTAATAAAGTTTACCCTTTGATGTAGATTCTTATCTGTATGTTAATGCCATTTTTTCCCTGTTTGAGCTTGTTTTTGTTTTGTTTGCATATTCCCACATTTTGTAGTGGGTGATAGTGTTAAACACCTTTTTAAGAATCCGTTTGATTCTTACTGTTTGTTTACTTTTGTACACAATAAAAGAGAGTTCTATGTTCTCAAAATAAAATTGATGTCTGCAAGTCTTCATTTTAATATCATAGAAACATAGAAATTAGGTGCAAGAGCAGGCCATTCGGCCCTTCGAGCCTGCACCGCCATTCAATATGATCATCCAACTCAGTATCCTGTACCTGCCTTCTCTCCATCCCCTCTGATCCCTTCAGCCACAAGGGCCACATCCAACTCCCTCTTAAATATGGCCAACGAACTGGCCTCAACTACCCTCTGTGGCAGAGAATTCCACAGATTCACCACTCTCTGTGTGAAAAACAATGTTCTCATCTCGGTCCTAAAAGACTTCCACCTTATCCTTAAACTGTGACCCCTTGTCCTGGACTTCCCCAACATCGGGAACAATCTTCCTGCATCTAGCCTGTCCAACCCCTTAAGAATTTTGTAAGTTTCTATGAGATTACCCCTCAATCTTCTAAATTCCAGCGAGTACAAGCCGTGTCTATCCAGTCTTTCTTCATATGGAAGTCATGCCATCCCAGGAATCAGACTGGTGAACCTTCTCCGTACCCCCTCTATGGCAAGAATGTCTTTCCTCAGATTAGGAGACCAAAACTGTATGCAATACTCCAGGTGTGGCCTCACCAAGACCCTGTACAACTGTAGTAGAACCTGCTTGTGTACTCAAATCCTTTTGCTATGAATGGCAACATACCATTCGCTTTCTTCACAGCCTGCTGCACCTGCATGCCTACTTTCAATGACTGGTGTACCATGACACCCAGGTCTCGTTGCAGCTCCCCTTTTCCTAATCGGTCACCATTCAAATAATAGTCAACCTTCCTGTTTTTGCCACCAAAGTGGATAACCTTACATTTATCCACATTATACTGCATCTGCCATGCATTTGCCCACTCACCCAGTCTATCCAAGTCATCCTGCAGCCTCCTAGCATCCTCCTCACAGCTAACACTGCCCCCCAGCTTCGTGTCATCCGCAAACTTCGAGATGTTGCATTTAATTCCCTCGTCCAAATCATTAATGTATATTGTAAATAGCCGGGGTCCCAGCACTGAGCCTTGCGACACCCCACTAGTCACTGCCTGCCATCCTTAAAAGGACCCGTTCACGCGTACTCTTTGCTTCCTGTCTGCCAGCCAGTTCTCTATCCACATCAATACTGAACCACCAATACCGTGTGCTTTAAGTTTGTATACCAATCTCTTGTGTGGGACCTTGTCGAAAGCCTTCTGAAAGTCCAGATATAACACATCCACTGCTTCTCCATTATCCACTCTACTAGTTACATCCCCAAAAAATTCAATTAGATTCGTCAGACATGATTTCCCCTTTTTAAATCCATGCTGATTTTGTCCAATGATTTCACCACTTTCCAAATGCGCTGCTATCCCATCTTTAATAACTGACTCTAGCAGTTTCCCTACTACCGCTGTTAGACTAACTGGTCTGTAATTCCCCGTTTTACATTAGCTTACCCTCCAATCCTCAGGAACTACTCCAAAATCTAAAGAGTTTTGAAAAATTATCACTAAATCATTCCATAGTATCATGACTTTAATGTACTATTTCCTTCATCATGAAGCACCAAATAGAGGATGCAATCTATTCACATTTTACATCTCACAATCATTCGTGAGAGTGAGAAAGGACTCGGGTTCCTCATTTGCTGTGCCTTTTAAATGTAAAATTATTTTACCTCTCAGTAGATCAAAAAATAAGACAAACGCCACTGTGAATGTGAAACAGTCTTTAATTCAATTCAATTCAATCTTTAATTGTCATTGTGCAGTGTACAGTACAGAGACAACGAAATGCAGTTTCGAACATAGAATAATGAAGAGTAAAATATATATATGTACAAACAGTATCAGTAGTGCAATTAGACTGGGGGAAGGAGTGTCCGGGGGAGGGGGGGGGGGGTGACTGGCAATCACCGAGGTGCAGAGTTAAGCTGTGTAACAGCCGCAGGGAAGAAGCTGTTCCTGAACTTGCTGTTCCGGCAACGGAGGGACCTGTAGTGCCTCCCGGATGGGAGGAAGGTAAACAGTCTGTGGCTGGGGTGAGAGCAGTCCTTGACGATGCTGCACGCCCTTCTCAGACATCGCTTGCTTTGGACAAACTCAATGGAGGGGAGTGAGGAATCGGTGATGCATTGGGCAGTTTTCACCACCCCCTGCAGTGCTTTCCGGTCGGAGACAGAGCAGTTGACATACCATACTGTGATACAGTTGGTTAGGATGCTCTCGATGGTGCAGCGGTAGAAGTTCACCAGAATCTGAGGAGACAGATGGACCTTCTTTAGTCTCCTCAGGAAGAAGAGACGCTGGTGAGCCTTCTTGACCAGTGTAGGGGCATTGTGGGTCCAAGAGAGGTCATCAGAGATGTTGACCCCCAGAAACCTGAAGCTGGAAACACGTTCCATCTCCGTCCCGTTAATGTGGATGGGGGTGTGCGTGCAGCCCCTTGACCTTCTATAGTCCACAATGAGCTCCTTGGTCTTCTTGGAGTTAAGGGCCAGGTTGTTGTCAGCGCACCATGCTGCTAGGAGCTGAACCTCCTCCCTATAGGCTGACTCATCGTCGTCGCTGATGAGGCCAATCACCATTGTATCATCTGCATACTTGATAGAAACATAGAAAATAGGTGCAGGAATAGGCCATTCGGCCCTTCGAGCCTGCACCGCCATTCAATATGATCATGGCTGATCATTCAACTCAGTATCCTGTACCTGCCTTCTCTCCATACCCCCTGATCCCTTTAGCCACAAGGGCCACATCTAACTCCCTCTTAAATATAGCCAATGAACTGGCCTCAACTACCTTCTGTGGCAGCGAATTCCAGAGACTCACCACTCTCTGTGTGAAAAATGTTTTCCTCATCTCGGTCCTAAAGGAATTCCACCTTTTTCTTAAACTGTGACCCCTTGTTCTGGACTTCCCCAACATCAGGAACAATCTTCCTGGATCTAGCATGTCCACCCCTTTAACTCCGTGATTGACTATCCCATTTGATTCCCCCCCCCACCCCCTTATTTAATTTAAAACCACCCGTGTAGCAGTGGCAAACCTGCCTGCCAGAATGCTGGTCCCCCACCTTTTAAGGTGCAATCCGTCGCATTTGTACAGTTCCCCCATACTCCAAAATAGATCCCAATGGTCTAAGAATCTAAATCCCTGCCCCCTGCAGAAGTTCTCCAGCCATGCATTCAGGTCCTGTATCTCCCCGTTCCTGCTCTCGGCAGCACGAGGAACTGGAAGCAAACCGGAGATAACCATCCTGGAGGTCCTGCTTTTCCGCACTTTTCCGAGCATTCAAAAGTCACTTTTCAGAATATTCATCCCCTTCTTTCCGACATCGTTTGTGCCGACATGCACCACCACTTCCGGCTGTTCACCTTCGCCCTTGAGGATTTTCTCCACTCTGTCCATGTCATCCTGGATCCTGGCAGGTAGCACACCACCCTCGCATCCCGTCTGTTGCCTCACGTCATAGTTACAGTCATGAGGCTCTGGACACATTGTAAAAATGATTCCAGCATCAACAACAGAGCAGTGAGCAGGAGGTGGTTGATCCTCTGGAGGGGACCTCTTTGCCGGGCCCATCCAACAGTCAACAGCATTCCAGGAGGCAGATGTCGCAGGAGAGCAACAGTGGCGGCACCACACCTGGAGGGGATGACAAAGGGAGAGGTTTTAAAGACCACTTGACTGTTGTAAGTACATAGAGTTAGGTCAGCACGTTTCAATTCTCATTCGCCAATGCATCCATCCATCCACCATTGCGCTCTTAACATGGGTTCTTATGTTTCAGCTCACTGACCTTGTAAAAGGTATAAAAGTGATGAGTGATGCACGCAGGGAAACGACACCGCAATACGACTATTTATTTAATGTCTGTGAGTGTGTGGCCTCAGTGATGACCAACAATCCCACATGGAACGTGTGGGCATTCACAAAACTTCTCTTAACTAATGCAATCGCCTAGCACGAGAATGTAAATTTGCCATTTCAATTATATGTACTTCTGTTGTCGCTTGGCTTCAATATCTTTACTTCTCATATGAGATTGTCACAATGATTTAATGTGTGTTGTTGTCTGCGCAGGAATTGAAAGAAGTGGCACATGAAACAGTGGTGCCGTGCCCCACATATCCACTGCCTCATTCTTTGCCCTATTTTGATCAGGTATTGAAAATCAGATGAACGCTTCCATTAGTGTAGTGCTTTGACATTGAAGTGCTCAGTGAGATTTTTTTAATGCATTGAGTTCCACTAATATATGATTCTCTAATTCAAACGCAGTCAGCGAGGCTACAGGGAGCACACATTGCAACCGGGGCACGGCCACATTACCAGGCAGCACAGGTATACAATTCAAAGCGTATTATTTTGTGTTAGATTGTAGTTTAAATAATTTTCATTCACAACTGCATAAGGCCATTAAATTCATTATCTTCCTTGAGTGATGTAATGCAAAAATAGTCCATGATTTGCCGTAAAAGACATGAAACATTTTCATAAAGTAAAATCTGGAATAACCCAACTGCACCCTTTTATGGCCGGCTAAAAAGCTTTTAACATGTACTTCCTACTTCTTTTCCAGAGACACCTACTCACCTTCACACATCTGCAGCCTGCTGTAACCGCCTGTAAGAATATGCAGTCAGCCGTCTCTGTGGAACAGAAACACCTGTGGATGAAGGGAGAGGGGCTCAGTGACATGGCTGTAATAAAGTTTACCCTTTGATGTAGATTCTTATCTCTATGTTAATGCCGTTTTTTCCCTGTTTGAGCTTGTTTTCGTTTGGTGTGCATACTCCCACATTTTGTAGTGGGTGATAGTGTTAAACACCTTTTTAAGAATCCGTTTGATTCTTACTGTTTGTTTACTTTTGTACACAATAAAAGAGAGTTCTATGTTCTCAAAATAAAATTGATGTCTGCAAGTCTTCATTTTTATATCATTCCATAGTATCATGACTTTAATGTACTATTTCCTTCATCATGAAACACCAAATACACACGGTCGGGTTAAACTCCATCCTCCATTTTTCCACCCATTTCTGCATCTGATCTATATCCTGCTGAATACTTTGACATCCGACCTCACTGTCCGTGATCCCAGCATTATCATCATCGTCAAAAAAGCAGGTTGAAGGACACAAAAGAACCATCCACACTGATGAGTTAAAGGATGAACCGATTTTTGTCCCCGCTGGCATCCCACCAATCTCACCCCCACAACATCAATTTGACACCAGCCCTCCCAAGCTGAGTGAGGTAAAAGAAGTAGTGAGGAAGGCAAGAACGGCCTCTGCACCAGGCCCTAATGGTGTTCCGTATTGTGTCTACAAGAATGCCCCAGAAGATATTCTGAAATTCCTCTGGAGGAACATGAGGGTTGCGTGGGAAAAGGAAGTCATCCCCAAAGCCTGGCGAAGAGCGGGGGAGGGTCCTGATCCCAAAAGAAAAAAATTCTTCCACCATCAAACAGTTTCAGCAAATAAATCTTCTTAACATAAAGGGCAAGATCTTTTTCAGTGTGGTGGCGAAAAGACTTAAAGTATCTGAAACAAAACCATTTCACTGATACGTCAATCCAAAAGGCTGGCATAGCCGGCTTCTCGTGATGCCTTGAACATACCAGTGTCATATGGCATCAAATCCAGGCTGCTAAGAAAGAACGAAAGAATCTGCATGTCTTGTTCCTCGATGTGGCCAACGCCTGTGGATCAGTTCCTCATTCGCTACTGTGGACTGCTTTTGAATTCTTTCAGGTGCCTGCAATAATAATAAATCTGGTAAAAAACTACTTCCAGGATCTGCAATTTTGTCTCACAACATCAGACTTTACCACAGCGTGGCAACCACTGGAAATAGGCATCATGGCAGGGTGCACCATCTCCCCATTGACCTTCACTATGACAATGGAGCTCATTATCAGAGCATCAAAATGGGTTGTGGGAGGAAAACGGCTACAGTGTGGTCCGTGATTGCCACCGGTATGAGCCTATATGGACGATATAACAACACTAATAACAACTATCCCCTGCACCAAGAGACTTGTGGAAAAACCATCAAAACATCACATGGGCAAGGATGGAGATTAAACCCAGCAAGTGTACAAGCATCTCCAGTGTCAAAGGTCAAGTCAAGGATCAAAGGTTTCATATTGACGGAATACCTGTTCCAACTGTTTCAGAAATGCCAGTGAAGAGTTTGGGCCGATGGTATGATGCAAAGCTCAAGGATACTGAGCAGTTTGAACAACTGAAAAAGGATACCATCATGCACATAGATCGCATCAACAAGACCTTGCTACCAGGATAACTCAGGCTGTGGTGCTTCCAATTTGGCATACTACCAAGAATCATGTGGCCTTTAACTATGTATGAAATCCCCATCAACAAAGTGGAAAAGCTGGAAAGAATGATCAGCACACATGTGAAACAGTGGCTTGGACTTCCATGATGCTTAAGTGCTGTCGGACTGTACGGGAGTGGCAAATTGGAATTACCCATTACAGGACTTGTGGAAGAGTTCAAATGCACTAAAGAAAGGCTGGTCATGACCCTCACTGAATCTGGAGATACTGATATTCGAACAGCGCCCCCCCCCCCCCCCCCCCCCCCGTGTGGCAACGAGGAGGAAGTGGGCCCCATCTGAAGTCGTTCAGAGTGCTAAGTCTGCTCTTCATTTCCGGGATGTGGTTGGTCGGGACCAACACGGGAGAGCCGGGCTCGGGCTCGTCCCAAAAGCTCCTCAATGGCACAAGGCAACATCAGTGCAGAAGAGGCAGCTCGTGGTGGAGGAGGTGAGAAGACAGGAGGAGGCAGAGCGACATGCCAAGGCCATCTCAATGGCCAAGCAGGGCCAATGGACTAACTGGGAGAGCCTGGAAAAGAGGAAACTCAGCTGGCGTGACATCAGGCAAATGGAAGGATCTCGGCTAAGTTTTGTCATCAGAGACACTTATGATGTTCTACCATCACCGCAGAACCTGAAGCAGTGGTTCAGAGAAGACCCCGCTTGCTCCCTTTGCCAAGCACCTGCATCACTAAGGCACATTTTAACAGGATGCTCTATGAGCCTCGGCCAAGGGTGTTACACTTGGCGGCATAACCAAGTTCTCAAACAGCTGGCATCAATCCTGGAACAGAGGCGAATGATTTGTACCAGTTGTACCACAACATTTGTACCAGCAGGCCAACCTCCAGAGCACCAGATAACATCAAAGGATGCAAGCATTCTGCAGCCTGCTCGGGATTGGAAAATGGAAGTGGACTTAGAAAAAAGGCTTGTGTTTCCCCCAGACATGGTGGCTACAACACTCCGGCCAGACATGGTCCTGTGGTCCACAACAGCCAAGTTGGCGTACGTTGTGGAATTGACAGTTCCATGGGAAGATGGTGTTGAAGAAGCTTATGAGAGGAAAAAGACCAAGTACTCTGAACTGGCAACTGAAGCTTCCCAGAATGGCTGGACGACCAAGATTTTCCCTCTCGAAGTGGGATGCAGGGGATTTGTTGCTACATCTATGACCAGGCTATTAAATAAAATGGGGGTGAGGGGTCGCTCCTTCCAACAGGCAATCAAATACTTATCAAATCCTGCAGAAAAAAGCAGCAATTGGATTTGTATCAAAAGGAGAGACAACAATTGGGCTGCAAGATGAAGACAGGAGGATATGGAATTGAGGGGGGTGTAACTGGGACGCCAGGTATCACTGTTGAGCCCTCTGGAGATGCTGTGGGCTTATCAATGAAATGTCAAAGAAGGAGGGTGCCCACCTGATGACCCCGATGACGTACCTACCCTACCTTTCACCACTCCAATCCACTGCAAATAGCAAGAGTGCTGACGTATTACAGGGATTGAAACACCAAGTCCCATTAGCTCTACAGTGTCATCTCAAACTTACTAACCAACTCCTCTACATTCACACAAATCATTTATATAAATCATAAACAGCAGAAGTCCCAGCACAGATCCCTGCAGAATTCCACTGTCCACAGACCTCCAGCCTGAATATTGTCCTTCCACCACAACCCTCTGCCTTCATCTGTAAGCCAGTTCGAAATCCATACGAACAAGTCTTGTGCTTCTTAATCTGCAGCAGCCCGTCATGCCTTACTAAATTCCATGTAGACATCATTCACCACCCTACCCCCATCGATTACCTTCATCACATCCTCAGAAACTCAAACAAGTTAATAAGACATGACCAGCTGTGTACAAAGCCATGCTGGCTATCCCTAATTAGCCCATTTCCTTCCAAATGGGAGTAAATCCTATCTTGAAGAATCCTCTTCAATACCTTCCGTACCACTGATGTGACGCTCACGAGTCAGGATGAAGAGTACAAATTACAGAAGGAGATACAATCAGCATGTAAGAAAGGCCATGTTACAGGGAATTTCAATATGCAGGTAGACTGGGAAAATCAGGCTGGTACTGGATCCCAAGAGAAGGAATTTGTAGTGTGCCTACGAGATGGCTTCTTAGAGCGGCTTGTGGTTGAGCCTACCAGGGAAAAGGCAATCCTGGATTTGGTGTTGTGCAAGAACTGGATTTGATTATGGAGCTTAAGGTAAAGGAACCCCTAGGAATTTGTAACATAATATGATAAAATTCAACCTGCAGTTTGAGAAGAAGATGAAATCAGATGTGACGGCATTACTGTAGTCAAGGTAACTACAGAGGCATAAGTAAGGAGGTGGCTATTGTCGAGTACAAAGCGATCCAAGCAAGAATGATTGTGGAACAGCAATGGCTGAAGTTTCTGAGAATAATTTGGAAGTTGCAGGATCTTTTCATCCCAAAGAGGAAGAAAGATTCTGAGGGAAGAATGAGGCGACTGTGGCTGACTAAAGGGGCTGTCCCACTTGGGCAACTTAATCCACGATGGCAGTAAAAATACAACTCCTGCTGTTTGCAGCAGGCCTTTTGCTTCTGCAGCCTAAAGGCAGAAGGGCAAGAACAAGGGTGAAGAGGAAGCACAAGAAGAGGTCTCAGTGGGTGAAGCCCCTCTTGCAAAGAAGATTCAGGCTTGGACAGCATGAGAGCCTGATAAATGTGCTGCATGAGGAGGATGTGTCTGCTTTTAAAAACATCACAAGATTACCCCCTGACCTGTTTAATGACAAACATGGGCCCTCTGCTGAAAAAAAAAGATACCTATATGTGAAAGCCACAGGAACCAAGCCTGTGCCTAGCCATCACCCTCTGCTCTAGGCCAAATGGATTCTTGGGGTGGCAGCTCAGTCACTCAAGCCTGATGTGCTGGTAGCTCACTCACTCACGGCTGATGGGAGATCAGTTGACTCACAGCTATTCCTTGAAATTTCATTTAAAGCAGGGTGCATGGCCACCAAATTCAAATGTAGTTTCCTACCATTTCAAGCAGGGTGTAAGGCCTCCAAATACAAATGTAGTTTCCAACCACTTCAAGCAGGGTGCATGGCCACCAAATTCAAGTGCAGTTTCTTCCCACTTCAAGCAGGGTGCAAGGCCACCAAATTCAAGTGCAGTTTCCGACCACTTCAAGCAGGGTGCAAGGCCATCAAACTCAAGTGCAGTTTCATACCACTTCAAGCAGGGTGCAGGGCCATCAAACCCAAGTGCAGTTTCATACCACTTCAAGCAGGGTGCAAGTCCACCAAATACTAGTGCTGTTTAATGCCATTTCAAGCAGGGTGCAAGGCCACCAAATTCAAGTACATTTCATACCACTTCAAGCAGGGTGCATGAAATCATGAAACAGAAAAACAGGAACTGGTCAAGATCTTACTTTTAGTAATATAGATACGAAGATAAGATGATGGACTGTCCCAGTACACCAGATGACTGGAAGAGAGTGGCGAATGGCTTTGACAAAAGATGGAACTTTAAGCATACATGTGGGGCAGTGGATGGCAAGCACGTCGCCATCCAGTGTCCACCCAAGGGAGGGTCAAAATACTTCAATTACAAGACGTTTCAGTCCTTCGTACTGTTAGCTGTGGTGGATTCAAACTACAACCTCCTGTATGTGGATGTGGGCACACCTGGCAGTGTCGCAGATGGTAGGATCTGGAGAGAGACCTCCCTTGGGCAGGCACTGGAAGAAGGAACAGCAGGCATGCCTGATCCAGAACCTCTGCCAGGAGAAGACAACCTTAGAAACATAGAAAATAGGTGCAGGAGGAGGCCATTCGGCCCTTCGAGCCTGCACCGCCATTCAATATGATCATGGCTGATCATCCAACTCAGTATCCTGTACCTGCCTTCTCTCCAAACCCCCTGATCCCTTAAGCCACAAGGGCCACATCTAACTCCCTCTTAAATATAGCCAATGAACTGGCCTCAACTACATTCTGTGGCAGAGAATTCCACAGATTCACCACTCTCTGTGTGAAGACATGCACTACACAATGGTTGGTGATGATGGCTTTGCACTCAGGCCCTGGATGATGAAGCCATACCCACACAGGCATTTGACAAGGGAGCAGAGGATCTTTAAATACGGGCTGTCCAGGGCTAGGAGGGTTGTTGAAAACGCATTTGGCATCCTCTCCAGCAGATTTCGATGCTTGCTGACTACTATGGAGCAGGAGCCCAAGAATGTGGAGACTTGTGTATGCAGCATGTGTCCTCCACAACCTGATCCGTATCAGAGGTGCAGCAGCAGCAGCATCAGCAACAGCCATGTAGGAGGGTGACTTGGTGGACAACTGTACAGGAAACATAACACCAGGTGTATGGAGGACTGGGGAACACGCTACACCAATGGTGTCACTGCAGCGATTGCCAGGTAACACCAGGAGAAAGAGTGCCAAAGAGCAGAGAGACCATCTCTTACTACAACTAAATACTGGGCAGTGTGCCATGGAGAACAAAGTTATTTGAGGAACAACAGCGAACATCACACAGCACAAAATGAGGTCCACCATTCAGGAGGAGAGCCCACTGCGGACAAGAAAATATATTTTTCAGGACAATTAAAATCCTGCAGATTTTGTTTAATTCCAGGTAAAGTGATCTTATTGAATTTATCTTAATATTTAAGTTCAAATGTTTAAATTCAGTGTACTTGTTTCAGTGACATTTAACAAGATGTATAAACACTTTGTTTTACAGTCAGTGTGCTGGTTTTTTTATTTTCAGATTTATTGAGAGGTACAATAAATATTCCTTAAAAATGCAGAGCTTGTGTCTGTTTTCACTCATAAAAATAATTGTGAGAAGTTAAAATGGGAATACATTGCACTCCTTCCTTGATTTGGTGCGTGTTTCAATTATCTAAATATATGATCAATTAAATATGACATTTAAGTGATGACATGTTGGACATATCAAAATAATGGATTTCAGACATCAATTCTAGTTTGAAAAAACAAGAATGTCCTTCATTTTGCATTAAAGGTAACAAATTGTGATAAGCAAATATATTTTGAAAAAAGACTTTAATGCAAAATTTTTATTAACCTTAACAATGTGAGAACTTCAAACAAAAACCAAAGTGCAAACTATTAACTTTAACAAACATACACATGACATCTACATCAAAGAGAACATCAATTATGCCCCAGGTCCATGCTGTAACCCCCTCTTGCTACAGATGCCGGTGTGTCTCTTGGAGGAAGACTGTAATCAACATAATCTGAACTAATAAAGATAACATTGATCCAGCAGGATGGAGGTCTGTGTATCTTATTGACTGTCTCCGAAAACAAAAGGATAGATTTAAATGTAAAAACAATACAGACCCTCAACAGCTGCAAAACTAAACTGGTGCAATGTTTTGTCTTTGCGGTCAGATCATGGACGATGTTTGAAACATAAATATTACGAATGGAAGGAGGATTAATTTAATAATATTATAAGGGTGTGAATGACAAATAATTAAAGTCAAATCTAAGCTCACAATTTTCTTTTTTAAATTGTATACCTGTCCAGCCTGCAGATGTGGCTGTACCCCCATTCGCATGTCCGGTAGATGTGGCCTCGATGACTGCTTTTGAAACACAGAATCATATATAAGTGGAACTCAAATGAAGTTAAAAAATCTCACTGAGGAGTTCTGTGACAAAGGACTGCAATCATCAAAGTGTTTATTTAATACCTGCTCAGAGTAACATGGCCAGGTTTAATCTACAATTGGAGAGGGAGAAGGGTAGATCGGGGGTCACAGTGTTGCAGTTGAATAAAGGGGACAATGGGGCCATGAGGGAGGAGCTGTCCAAAGGCGACTGGAAAGATGCACTTGCAGGGATGACAGTGGAACAAAAATGGCAGGTGTTTCTAGGAATAATACAGAAGGTGCAGGATCAGTTCATTCATAGGAGGAAGAAAGATTCCAAGGGGAGAAAGGGGCCACCATGGCTGACAAGGGACGTCAGGGACAGTATAAAAATTAAAGAGAAGAAGTACAACGTAGCAAAGATGAGCGGAAAGCAAGAGAATTGGGTAATGTGGGGTAAACAACAGAAGATAACCAAAAAGACAATACGGGGAGAAAAGATGAGGTACGAAGGTAAGCTAGCCAAGAATATAAAGCAAGATAGTAAAAGCATCTTTAGGTATGTGAAGAGGAAAAAATTAGTTAAGACCAAAGTTGGACACTTGAATACTGAAAAAGGTGTATTTATTATGGGAAACAAGGAAATGGCAGATGAGTTGAACAAGTACTTTGGATCTGTCTTCACTAAGGAGGACACAAACAAACTTCCTGATATAGTAGTGGCCAGAGGATCTGGGTGACGGAGGAACTGAAGGAAATCTACATTAGGCAGGAAATGGTGTTGGATAGACTGATGGGACTGAAGACTGATAAATCCCCAGGGCCTGATGGTCTGCATCCCAGGGTACTCAAGGAAGTGGCTCTAGAAATTGTGGATGCATTGGTGATAATTTTCCAATGTTCTATAGATTCAGGATGAGTTCCTGTGGATTGGAGAGTAACTAATTTTATCCCAGTTTTTAAGAAAGGCAGGAGAGAGAAAACAGGGAATTATAGACCAGTTAGCCTGACATCAGTGGTGGGGAAGATGCTGGAGTCAATTATAAAAGATGAAATAGTCGCACATTAGGATAGCAGTAACAGGATCGGTCAGAGTCAGGTTCAAGTTCAAGTGAGTTTATTGTCATGTGTCCCTGATAGGACAATGACATTCTTACTTTGCTTGAGCATACAGAACATAGAAGGCATTTACTACAAAACAGATCAGCGTGTCCATATACCATATATAAATATATACACACATGAATAAATAAACGAATAAAGTGCAAATAACAGATAATGGGTTATTAGTTATCAGAGTTTTGTCCGAGCCAGGTTTAATAGCCTGATGGCTGTGGGGAAGTAGCTATTCCTGAACCTGGTCGTTGCAGTCATCAGGCTCCTGTACCTTCTACCTGAAGGTAGCAGGGAGATGAGTGTGTGGCCAGGGTGGTGTGGGTCTTTGATGATACTGCCAGCCTTTTTGAGGCAGCGACTGCGGTAAATCCCCTCGATGGTAGGGAGGTCAGAGCCGATGATGGACTGGGCAGTGCTTACTACTGTTTGTAGTCTTTTCCATCTCCAGGGCGCTCAAGTTGCTGAACCAAGCCACGATGCAACCATCAGCAAGCTCTCTACTGTGCACCTGTAGAAGTTAGAGAGAGTCCTCCTTGACTCTCCGTAATCTTCTCAGGAAGTAGAGGCGCTGGTGTGCTTTCTTGAGAATTGGGCAGCATGGATTTACGAAGGCGAAATCATGCTTGACTAATCTGCAATTTTTTGAGGATGTAACTAGGAAAAGGGAGAGCCAGTGGATGTGGTGTACCTGGACTTTCAGAAAGCATTTGATAAGGTCCCACATATGAGATTAGTGGGCAAAATTAGGGCACATGGTATTGGGGGTAGAGGGCTGACACGGATAGAAAATTGGGTGGCAGACAGGAAACAAAGAGTAGGGATTAACGGGTCCCTTTCAGAATGGCAGGCAGTGACAAGTGGGGTACCGCAAGGCTCGGTGCTGGGACCGCAGCTATTTACAATATACATCAATGATTTGGATGAAGGGATTCAAAGTAACATTAGCAAATTTGCAGATGACACAAAGCTGGGTGGCAGTGTGAACTGTGAGGAGGATGCTATGAGGATGCAGGGTGACTTGGACAGGTTGGGGGAGTGGGCAGATGCATGGCAGATGAAGTTGAATGCGGATAAATGTGAGGTTATCCACTTTGGTATCAAAACAGGAAGGCAGATTATTATCTAAATGGCGTCAAGTTGGGAAAAGGGGAAGTACAACGGGATCTGGGGGGTCCTTGTTCATCAGTCTATGAAAGTAAGCATGCAGGTAAAGCAAATGGCATGTTGGCCTTTATAACAAGAGGAGTCGAGTAAAGGAGCAAAGAGGTCCTTCTGCAGTTGTACAGGGCCCAAGTGAGACCACACCTGGAGTATTGTGTGCAGTTTTGGTCCCCTAATTTGAGGAAGGACATTCTTGCTATTGAGGGAGCCCAGCATAGGTTTAAAATGTTAATTCCAGGAATGGCGGGACTGTCATATGCTGAGAGAATGGAGCGGCAGGGCTTATACACTCTGGAGTTTAGAAGGATGAGAGGGAATCTTATTGAAACATATAAGATTGTTTAGGTGTTTGGACATGTTAGAGGCAGGAAACATGTTCCCCATTTCGGGGGAGTCCAGAACCAGGGGCCATAGTTTAAGAATAAGTGGTTGGCCATTTAGAACGGAGACGAGGAAACACTTTTTCTCACAGAGAGTTGTGAGTCTGTGGAATTAGAGAAAATGTGAGTCTGTGGAATTCTCTGCCTCAGGGCTGAGGCGGTGGAGGCTGGTTCTCTGGATGCTTTCAAGAGAGGGCTAGATAGGGCTCTTAAAAATAGCGGAGTCAGGGGATATGGGGAGAAGGCAGGAACTGATTGGGGATGATCAGACATGATCACCTTGAATGGCGGTGCTGGTTCGAAGAGCTGAATGGCCTACTCTGGCGTCTATTGTCTATCACAGGTAACAGACTACTGACCGATATCTACTACAAACCCACTGACGCCCTTGGTTATCTGGACTACACTGGCCACCTCTGTGCCCAGGACGAAGTGTTCCAAACCAGGGCATCAGAGATGTCCTCATTCTTTAGGGAATGGAGGTTCCCCTCTTCTACTATAGATGAGGCTCTAATCAGGGTCTCTTCTATATCCCCCAGCTCCGCTCTTACTCCCCATCCCCCTACACATAACATGGACAGTGGCCCCCATGTCCTCACCTTCCACCCTACCAGCTCCGCTCTTACTCCCCATCCCCCTACACATAACAAGTACAGTGGCCCCCATGTCCTCACCTTCCACCCTACCAGTTCCGCTCTTACTCCCCATCCCCCTACACGTAACAAGGACAGTGGCCCCCACGTCCTCACCTTCCACCCTACAGCTCCGCTCTTACTCCCCATCCCCCTACACATAACAAGGACAGTGGCCCCCATGTCCTCACCTTCCACCCTACCAGCTGTCACATTCAGCAGATAATCCTCCGACATTTTCGTCATCTCCAATGGGATCCCACCATTGGCCACATCTTCCCATTCTCCAATTTCAGGTAGTCCTTGTTTTCTCCCTCCTTCCCCTCCCCTTCCCAGCTCTCCCACAGCCCAATGTCTCTGCCTCTTCCTTTCTTTATCCCACCCCCCACCTCGCCATCAGCCCGAAGAAGGGTCTCGCCCCGTTACGTCGCTTATTCCTTCTCTCCATAAATGTTGCCTGTCCCGCTGAGTCGAGACTAAAATCTTATCTGTACTCCCAAGCCTTTCCTGACGTCCTCTGAGCGAGGGCTATTGTAACAAATGTAAAGCACTTTGACCAACGAGAGTTGTTTTTTAAATGTGCTCTATAAATAAATGTGACTTGACTCACTCCAGCATTTTCATCCACCTTCGATTTTTCCAGCATCTGCAGTTCTTTCTTAAGCCACACGGTGGGAGTGTTGACCACAAATTGGACGGGCCTGCAGTGCGGCGGATCACCACACGGTGGGAGTGTTGACCACAAATTGGCCGGGCCTGCAGTGCAGCGGATCACCACACGGTGAGAGTGTTGACCACAAATTGGAGGACCTGTTGTGTGAATTCACTGCACATTGGGAGCGCTGTCTACAAATTAGATATAATTGCGCTCTTTACTGCAAAATGGTTCTTTATTGCTCATTGACCCTTTACTTTTCCCCATAATGCACCCATTGCCCAGATGCCAAATTTAGTAAAAAGCCATGAAACCAGGGGAGATTTGGGATGAAAATCAAGCAACTGCAGGTGCTGGTTTTCAAAAAAAGGCACAAAGTGCTGGAGTAACTCAGCGGGTCACGCAGCATCTGTGGAGAACATGGATAGGTGACGTTTCACAGAGTGCTGGAGTAACTCAGGGGGTGGGTCAGGCAGCATCTGTGGAGAACATGGATAGGTGACGTTTCACAGAGTGCTGGAGTAACTCAGTGGGTCAGGCAGCATCTGTGGAGAACATGGATAGGTGACGTTTCACCGAGTGCTGGAGTAACTCAGCGGGTCGGGCAGCATCTGTGGAGAACATGGATAGGTGACGTTTCACCGAGTGCTGGAGTAACTCAGCGGGTCAGGCAGCATCTGTGGAGAACATGGATAGGTGACCTTTCACCGAGTGCTGGAGTAACTCAGCGGGTCAGGCAGCATCTGTGGAGAACATGGATAGGTGACATAGAAAATAGAAGAAGGATCCCAACCTGAAACATCTGACCATTCCCTTTGCAGGCAGGCAGATGGTGCCTGACCCACTGAGTAGCTCCAGCACTTTGTTTTAGACCAGGTTACATCCCCTGGTTAAAGTAATCCTAGTTGCCACCTGTTGCAGGGAAAGTAGTTTAATGTTCATGATACTTGTTTTTAACTCATTACAAATAAGTAATCTTGCCCCTTCCATTCACCCAACTGTAGCTTTGTTTGGAATTGGTCTAAATCTTTATTTGGCTTAGTGTGTTTGTGTCTGTTGCCAGAATCCATTTCCTCTCCTCTCTGCTCCTTTCTAAAGGGGTGACCAATTAGTATTGGTTTCCACCCAGGATCTCCAAAGACTGGGTCCTCTGATGCTGCCAGGGTTAGACTGTCTTCCCCATTCTGCCAAATGTTGCATAAACTGGGCCAAACTTCACCACTGTTCCTTTACTTGTACATCTCATCTAATTCAAAGTATTTCTTTGTTGGTTAAAGTAGTATCTGGTTTGTCATGGTGTGTTTCCATGGTGTCATGGTTGTCATGGTGTGTTAAAGAATAGGTCTTTATTCTTTGGAGCGCAGAAGGTTACGGGGGGACGATTGAGATCTTTAAAATGATGAAAGGGATAGACAGAGTTGACGTGGATAAGCTTTTCCCATTGAGGGTAGGGAAGATTCAAACAACAGGGCATGACATGAGAATTAAGGAACAAAAGTTTAGGGGTAACATGAGGGGAAGTTAGTGTAGAAATAGCAGGAGCTATGACAGAAATATTTCAAATGTCATTAGAAACGGGAATAGTGCCGGAGGATTGGCGTACTGCGCATGTTGTTCCATTGTTTAAAAAGGGTTCAAAGAATAAACCTAGCAATTATAGACCTATTAGTTTTTGACGTCAGTGGTGGGCAAATTAATGGAAAGGATACTTGGAAATAATATATATAAGCATCTGGATAAACAGGGTCTGATCAGGAACAGTCAACATGGATTTGTGCCTGGAAGGTCATGTTTGACAAACCTTCTTGAATTTTTTGAAGCGGTAACTAGGGAAATTGATGAGGGTAAAGCAGTGGATGTTGTCTATATGGATTTCAGTAAGGCCTTTGACAAGGTTCCCCATGGAAGGTTGGTTAAGAAGGTTCAATCTTTGGGTGTTAATGGCGGAGTAGCAAGATGGATTCAACAGTGGCTGAATGGGAGCTGTCAGAGAGTAATGGTGGATGGCTGTTTGTCAGGTTGGAAGCCGGTGACCAGTGGGGTGCCTCAGGGATCTGTGTTGGGTCCACTGTTGTTTGTCATGTACATCAATGATCTGGATGATGGGGTGGAAAATTGGATAAGTAAGTATGCAGATGATACTAAGATAGGTGGTGTTGTGGATAATGAAGTAGATTTTCAAAGTCTACAGAGAGATTTGGGCCATTTGGAAAAGTGGGCTGAAAGATGGCAGATGGAGTTTAATGCTGATAAGTGTGAAGTGCTACATCTTGGCAGGACAAATCAAAATAGGACGTACATGGTAAATGGTAGGGAATTGATGAATGCTGTGGAACAGAGGGATCTAGGAATAACTGTGCATAGTTCCCTGAAGGTGGAATCGCATGTAGATAGGGTGGTAAAGAAAGCCTTTGGTGTGCTGGCCTTTATAAATCAGAGCATTGAATATAGGAGTAGGGAAGTAATGTTAAAATTGTACAAGGCATTGGTAAGACCAATTCTGGAGTATGGTGTACAATTTTGGTCGCCTAATTATAGGAAGGATATCAACAAAACAGAGAGAGTACAGAGGAGATTTACTAGAATGTTGCCAGGGTTCCAGCAACTATGTTACAGAGAAAGGTTGAACAAGTTAGGTCTTTATTCTTTGGAGCGCAGAAGGTTAAGGGGGGACTTGATTGAGGTCTTTAAAATGATGAAAGGGATAGACAGAGTTGACGTGGATACGTTTTTTCCCATTGAGGGTAGGGAAGATTCAAACAAGAGGGCATGACATGAGAATTAAGGGACAGAGGTTTCGGGGTAACGTGAGGGGGAACTTCTTTACTCAGAGGGTGGTGGCTGTGTGGAATGAGCTTCCAGCAGAAGTGGTGGAGGCAGGATCGATTTTAACATTTAAGAGTAAAGTGGATAGGTATATGGACGTGAAGGGAATGGAGGGGTATGGTCTGAGTGCAGGTAGATGGGACTAGGGGAAAACAAATGGTCGGCACGGACTGGAAGGGCCGAGAGGGCCTGTTTCCGTGCTGTAATTGTTATATGGTTATATGGTTATATGGTTAAATATATAATATTGAATAACCGTCTCAGATTATATGAGGAATATCGATTTGGTATAAATCCTGTTTGATCAGGGTGAATTAATTCGTTAATAACTGTGCTTAGCCTTTGTGCTAATATTTTGGTTAATATCTTTTGATCAGTATTTAAAAGAGCTATTGCTCTAAATGATCCTGATTCATCCAGGTCTTTGTTTATTTTAGGTATATGTTTTATAGTAGATTCATTTAACGTTTCTGGTAGTTTCTGCTGTGTATATATATATTCATATAATGATTTCAGACGTCGTACAATCTGATCATAAAATATTTTATAAAATTCCGAGCCAATACCATCTGGTCCCGGTGTTTTACCATTTTTTTAATGATCTAATAGATTCTTGGATTTCTTTTATTGAGATATCAGCATTTAGTAATTCTCTATTTTGTAAGTCCAACCCTTTCAGGTTACATTTTTTAAAAAATGCTTCTATTCCTATTTTATTTTCTGTTGTTTTAGCAGTGTATAAGTTTTTATAATATTGCATAAATCTTTCATTAATATCTTTAGGTTGTATTAGCAGTTCGCCATTATGTGATTTAATCCTATGGATTATTTTTTCGGCTTCCATTTTCCTTAGTTGGCGAGCCAATAGTTTTTGAGGTTTATCTCCGAATTCAAACTGTAATTGATTAGTATATTGATAAAGTTTCACAACTTGATCTGTGTATATTTTATTTAATTTATATTTCAATGCTGCAATTTTATTATGTAATATTATAGATGGATTCGCTGCATTCTCTATATCTAATTGTTTAATCTCCTTTTCCAAATCTTGTTGATCCTTACGATTCTTTTTATTATAAAATGCTTGGGAGGAAATCATGATTCCCCGGAGATATGCTTTAAATGTTTCCCATAATAAGGAACAGGATATTTCCGGTTTATCATTTGTTTCGAAAAAAATCTTAATTTGTGCTGTGATATATTCCTGAGTAATTTTATTTTTTTTAATTTGTGGGTTAAATCTCCACTGTCCCGATTTTTCTGTTTTACCATTTATTTTAATCTTAAATGTTAACGGTGCATGATCTGAAATTATAATATTGTGATATTTGGATTTATAAGTGAGTGAGATAAGTTTGGCATCCACCAAAAAATAATTTATTCTTGAGTAGGTTTTATGTACTGACGAATAAAAGGAGTATTCTCGTCCGGTAGGGTTTTCTACTCTCCAAACATCTTTGATATTAGTGGTTTCCATATGTGCATTTAATAAGTCACTAGAATGTGATTTAGTTTTCCTTTGCCTTGTAGATCTGTCTAAGTAATGGTCTAGTGTACAATTAAAATCTCCTCCAATTATTAGATTGTATTGTGTTAATTCCGGGATATTGTTAAATACTTTCTTGAAAAACAATGGACTATCAAAGTTTGGTCCATATACATTAACAAAAATCATTTTTTGTGTATTTAATTCTCCTATCACAATGATGTATCTGCCATCTTTATCAGTTATAGTTGATGTATGTTTAAATAAAATACCTTTACGAAATAATATTGCTACGCCTCTTGATTTATGCGTAAAAGAAGAATGGTACATTTTATCTATCCATTTAGCTTTCAACCTATGTTCAGCATCTTTTTTTAAGTGGATTTCTGGAATGAAAATTACGTCAGCTTTAATTGCTTTTAAATGTGCAAATACTTTTCCTCTCTTAATCGGTTCATTAATACCTTTAACATTCCAACTACAAAAAGTTTTTCCCTCATTCCCCATATTCATTTTTGAGTCTTGCATCTTTTGTCTATGGAGGTCTACAATAAAGTCTATGGTTCAGCCCGACAGACCCGACCTTACACCCGAACATCGAATAGATGAATTTTAAGTCTCGTGAATGTCTCTCATGTATATATCTCCTTTGGTCCAATGTATAACTCCATTCAAACTGAAAAAAACAATAGTAGATTATAAAAAAGAAGAGCAAAGGATAGATTAAGAAGTTAGTATTGTGTATAAAGAAAGAAAAAACTACATCTAGAATTGTTGCAGTTAGTGCTAGCCATACTAGCATGGCTAACCATCTACCGACTTCCGTCGTTGATGTTAGTAACTTAACCAGCTCCCAGGTTTTTGGAATTATTATTATTTTACCGGGGGTATAACATTAAAAAAAGAAAGGCAAAAAGAAAAAAATATTCAAATTATAATAATTAAAGACTTCACAAGACAACGCAGGACTGGACGGAATTGGACAACGTTGGATGGAAGCTGGAGAAAGAAGTGGATTGGAAAACCTCACGTGGATACTAATAATTAGTATAATCACACTAATAATATAAATAACTAACACATATTAAAGCCACACCGTGGTATCTTTATCAGTATCACTCTTACTAATTAAAATTAATCACTATCACTAATAATTAATGTTTATCTATGTTGGAGTCAAATATAGGGATGGATTTCATTTGGAGATTTTTCTTTTACACCAGCAATTTTCATTTTTACTTCTTGTTTTCCTTTCGTTTTATGGGTTTTTTTTTTCTTTTTTGTTCCTTTTTTTTATATTAATTAGATTTTTAAATAAGTTTTAAATATATGTATTTCTATATCTTTAATTATTATAATTCCCAATATAAATTATGCCAATAATGGAACCTAATGTATACATATTGCAACAATCGCCTTTTAAAATAGTGAATGAAAAATTTAAATACTTAGGAATCTATGTGACCAAGAAATATACTTCTTTATTTAAATCAAATTTCGTGCCTTTACTTAATAAATTGCATAAGAATATTCAATACTGGAAAACGCTTCCTATTTCAATGCTCGGTAAAATTAATGCAAATGATTTTCCTTCCTCAACTTCTATACCTCTTCCAATCAATTCCAATATACCTACCTAAAAATGTCTTTAAAAAAATGGACTCTATTGTAACAAGTTTTATTTGGAATTATAAGAATCACAGAATAAGTAAAAATCACTATGTAAATCTAAGACGAACGGAGGATTAGTCTTACCAAATTTCTTATTTTATTTCTGGGCAGTCAATGTCAAAAACTTAAATTTCTGGTTGGAAGATATGGATTAACAACCAGATTGGTTAAAGATGGAAAAGGAGGACTGTCTGCCATTTGAAATTGGTCCGATTCTCCTATCCCCTACAAAATTGAACAAAAAGATCTATAGTGGAAATCCAATAATACATAGCGGTATTCGAATTTGGAAACAAATAAAAAAAAACATTAAAATTGGATAATTTATCACTTTCGCTCCCTATTGCAAATAACCCTTCATTTAAGCCTTCGGTATTGGATAAAGGCTTCACACAATGGAAAAACTATGGAATTAAAAAGACGGGACATCTTTATAGAAATGGTATGTTCCTCTCGTTTCTGGAGGTACAACAGAATTATGGATTACATTCAAATAATTTTTTTAGATATTTACAATTGAAAGATTATGTTAAATCACATGCACAAGAATACAGAATTAGAGAGCCAGAGATTCTAGATGAATGTTTGAATAAACATCCCAATACAGTCAAATTAATATCATATATTTACATATTCTGTTAGATAGTGAGAATCCGTCGACGGAAGCACATAGACAAGCATGGGAAAATGAATTAGTTCAACCCATAACGAAAGATATTTGGGATGAAAGCCTACAACATATACATCAATGTCTGTTAAACACCAGACATTCTTTAATACAATTTACAATATTACAGATTGTATTATTTTAAAACAAAATTAAACAGAATTTTTCCTAATATCTCTCCTATCTGCGATAAATGTCAATACTCTGAGGCTAATTTAACCCATACTTTTGTAAATTGCATAAAAATTAAAACATTTTGGGTGGATATTTTTTAAATGATTTCCGTAGTGGTTAATATTCAACTGGATCCCGATCCTAAATTAATAATATTGGGCATATCTGAACAATACCTAAAACTAACAATAAACCAAAGAAATTTCCTGGATTATACTATAATAACTGGGAAAAAACTAATATTTAAATTTTGGAAAAACCCTGCATTCCCTACAACTAAAATGTGGATTATGGAGATGTCGGAGACCTTAAATCTGGAAAAAATTAGATTTGTCTTAATCGACAAACCTGAATTATTTATTAGAATATGGTCCCCGTTCATAGATTATTTGAAGGGGTAGAATGGGCCAGCACTGAGGCTCGACGGAAGCTTGAACCCAGGACTAGACGAATAGTTTTGTTTTCTGTACCTACGGACCTATCTCCTAAGTTGTATTATAAAATTTAAAAATAAAAAAAAAAAATTTAAAAAAAAAACATTTTTTAAGAAAGTGGACTCTATGGTTACCAATTTTATTTGGGATTATAAGAACCATAGAATAATTAAAAAGCATTTATGTAAATTAAAAATAAATGGAGGTTTTGCATTGCCTAATTTTATGTTTTATTATTGGGCAGTTAATTTAAAAAATATGAATTTCTGGTTGGAAGAACTAGATAAACAACCAAACTGGTTAAAAATGGAAAAAGAAGACTGTTTACCTTTTGAAATTAGCTCGATTTTATTTCCTAATACTACAATACATAAGAAAACTTATAGAGGAAACCCAATAAATAGAAAGTGGAATACATATTTGGAAACAATTTTAAAAAAACATTAAAATTACAGAATTACTAGCTCTTCCAATTGTAAACAATATTTCTTTTAAACCTTCATTGATGGATAAAGGTTTCTTAAAATGGAAGAACTATGGAATAAATAAGATTGGTGATCTCTACAGGGAAGGTTTATTTCTACCATTTCAGGAATTACAACAAAATTATGGATTACATTCCAAAGAATATTTTAGATATCTACAAATTAGAGATTATGTTAAATCAAATACGCTAGATTTTAGGAATAGAAAGACAGAAATTTTAGATGAATGTCTAAATAAACATCCGAATACAGAAAAATTAATATCATATATCTATAATATTTTACTGGAAAATGATTTACCAAATACGGATAAATATAGACAAGCATGGGAAAACGAATTAGGTCAAGTAATTAGTAGAGAAGTATGGAATGAAAGTTTACAACATATACACCACTGTTCATTAAATGCTAGACACTCCTTGATACAATTTAAAGTTATACATAGATTACATCTCTCAAAAGCCAAATTAAATAGAATTTTCTCAAATGTTTCCGCGATATGTGATAAATGTCAACAATTAGAAGCTAATTTAACGCATGCATTCACAAAATGTATAAAAATTACTAATTTTGTATAGAAATTTTTAAGATAATCTCAATTGTAGTTAATGCAAATTTAATTGCAGACTCAAAATTAATCATATTGGGAATACTAGAAACGAATCAGATATTAACAACACAACAAATATTTTTTATTGGTTATGGTTTAATAATTGGTAAAAAATTAATACTAAGATTTTGGAAAGGTCCCATTTCCCCTACAATTAAAATGTGGATAACAGAAATGTCGGAGACACTTCACCTGGAACGATTAAGACTTGTCCTGATGGACAGGCTGGATCAATTCAGAGGAATATGGTCTCCATTTATTGAATATTTAAAGGGTTAAGATGGTCCGGTTCGAGGCCATGACTGAAGCCTGAATGAATGAATAGATGAAGAATTATATACAATAGATCATGAATATATCTCCAATTAAGAATATCTTGTTTAATACTCCACTCATTTAATTTATCTCTTTTTTATTTCTTTTTCTCTTTATTATCTATCTTTATTTCCTACTGTTATAAAATAAAAAAAATATAGAAGTACAAATAAGATTGACTGTAAATTTAAAAAATATTAAGAATGTATGTGACGATAATATTTTCTTTTTTTTTCTTTGATTTTATATTATTTCTTCTTAATATGTAATTCCAATATAAATATTTTACAAAAAAGTAATAGGTGGATACAGGTGAGGGGGAGCGGGGTGATTGGCAGATGGGTGGACAAAGGCCAGAGATGGGAAGAACAGGAAAGGCTGTGAGAGAAGATGAGCAGATTGTGAAGCCAGAGAAAGGGATATTGATGAAAGTGAAGAGGAAAAAGGGGAAATGGGTCCCGTTCAGGTCGGGCACAGGGAAGAGAGAGGGATAAAAAAGGGGAGAGACACAAAAAGCTGCAATAAGTCAGCAAGTCAGACAGCATCGCTGGAGAAAAGGAATGAATGATGTTTTAGGTCGAGACGCTTCAGACTGAGTCAGGGAAGAGAGAGACTAGAGATATGGAAGGATGAGGTGAGAAAATGACAGAACAAAGCAGATGCTAAGGATATGCAAAAAATGATGATGTTGAAGGAAAGGCCATTGTTAGCTGTGGGCTCGGTGAAATCAAGTTACAGACAATGCGACTCAATAGGATGACTGAAGCTGGTATGACTTGGGTGGGATGGAGAGAGATGGGATGTAAGGGATCCTTGAAGTTAGATAAATCAATATTCATACCGCAATCAATAAAAGGGAGCTAGGTTGTTGGATAGTTAACTAAAATCAGAGAATGACATTTCTCAACTCGACGTATGTTTGACAAGTAGCCAAGTGTCCCGACCTGAAACATTGCCCATATTCTTTCCCCAGCACTTTATGCCTATCTTTGGCAGACACAGGGAACTGCAGATGCTGGTTCAAACACAAAAAGTCACAAAGTGCTGGAGGCAGCATCTTTGGGGAACATGGATAATTGATGGTTCACGGGGTGCTGGAGTAACTCAGTGGGTCAGGCAGCATCTGTGGAGAACATGGATAGGTGATGTTTCACAGAGTGCTGGAGTAACTCAGCGGGTCAGGCAGTATCTGTGGAGAATGTGGATAAGTGATGTTTCACAATGCTGGAGTAACTCAGTGGGTCAGACACCATTTCTGGTCAACGTGGATAGGCGATGTTTCAGGTCTGAAGAAGAGTTGTCCCAAAAAATGTCCCCCCCCTTCTCCTCCCTCCCTACCCTTCTCCCCCCGCATTCTCCCCCCCCTTTTTTTAGAACCAAGGAAAATCGGCCGGTAATGTTAAATGCCCCCTAAACTTCACAGCTCTGTATCTCTGACTTATTAAAAGTTGTTTGGCTTCTTAAAAGTGTCCTCCCCCCTTCTCCCTCCCCCCACCCTTCTTTCCACCACCCTTCTCCCCATTTCTCTCCCTCCCCCCTTCTCTAACCCCCCTTCTCTCCCCCCTCCCCGTCCGGGGGGGCAGGGGGGACACGCCCCACCCAGTTTTGAGGGATGGGGGGCGTTCCCCTCCATTTTTGTAATCCGGATTTTAAAACCCAGTGAAATCTCCACTTTCCGCGAGACAGTGGGGGTGGGACTGATGATCGAGGGCGCCGATTGGACGAGAGTGACGTCGGTCAGCAGGCAATGGGGGCGGGACATGATAATAAAGTGTGATCATTGGAGGAGGGAGGTGTCGATCAGAGGCGGAAGTAGGGGTGTGGGACTGAGAATCAAAGATACTAGAGAAATGAATTTAGTATACAGGCCCGTTCGAAGCTTTCCAAAAAGGGGGGTGGCATGAGAATATTACAAAAAATTTAATGTGAAATAATGTGCGCGCTGCGCACATCACAAGCACGAAGCATGAAGTCCCTCGATGCCAGGGTCCAGGGCCCTGGAAACTCTGGGGTTTTAGATGCTCTCTAAATTCTGAGCCTTATTTTGGAGCATTTTTGCACCAATTGTATGACCAATATTTCCGAAATTAATAGGAAACTGAGAAGTAGCTTTTTCACACTGGGTGCTGGGTGTATGGAACCAGAGGAGGTAGTTAAGGCTGGGACTATCCTAATGTTTAAGAGACATTTGGACACGTACATGGATAGGACAGATTTAGATGGATATGGGCCAAACGCGTGTGAGTGGGACTAGTTTAGATGGGACATGTTGGACGGTGTGGGCAAGCTGGGCTGAAGGCCCTGTTTCCACACTGCATCATTCTGTGACTAAAAAGTTAAGAAGAAAAATGCATGTAGATAAATAGAGCAGATTTGAAAGAGTGAAATGTAAAGGCAGAGAGAGGTTTATGGGTGGAAAGGAACATAGGAAAGGAGGGGGGAGAGTGGGCTTGAGCAGATGGGTGAAGGGAAAATAGACACAAAGTGCTGGAGTAACTCAGTGGGTCAGGCAGCATCTGCGGAGAATGTGAATAGGTGACGTTTCACAGAGTGCTGGAGTAACTCAGCGGGTCAGGCAGCATCTCTGGAGAAAATGGATAGATGACATGTCACAGAGTGCTGGAGTAACTCAGTGAGTCAGGCAGCATCTCTGGAGAAAAGGTATAAATTATATTTCGGGTCAAGACCGTTCTTCAGTAATATTCATGATGTGACATGCATAGACATTCCTGAATGTTACCCAAACCATCGTGAGCTACTTTGTTACGGTGCTTGCCCTCTCCTATAACATGTCTGCTGCCTTGGGTGATGCAGGACAAGACACAAGCTTTGGGACACGGTGTGAAGCTGTTGCCATCTGTCCCAGCCTGGCGAAAAATCTGGATGGAGGGGATGTGGAGAGGATGTTTCCACTAGTGGGAGAGTCTAGGACTAGTGGCCACAGCCTCGGAATTAAAATACATTCCTGTAGGAAGGAGATGAGCAGGAATTTCTTACGTCAGAGAGTGGTGAACTGTGGAATTAATTGCCACAGACCGCTGTGGAGGTCAAGTCAATGGACATTTTTCAGAAGGAGATTGATAGATTCTTGATTGATAGGGGTGTCAGAGGTAATGGGGAGAAGGCAGGAGAAAGGGTTTGTGAGGAAAAGATAGATAGTCATTGATACAGTGTGGAAACAGGCCCTTCAGCCCAGCATGTCCCATCTGCACTCGCCCCACCTGCCCATGTTTGATCCATCTCTCCGAATGTGTCCTATCCATGTACCTGTCTAACTGTTTCTTAACTGCTGCGATTGTCCCCACCTCAACTACCTCCTCTGGCAACTTGTTCCATATACCTACCACCCTTTGTGTGAAAAACATACCCCTCAGATTCCTATTAAATCTTTTGCCCTTCACCTTAAACTTATGTCCTCTGCTCCTCGATTCACCTACTCTGGGCAAAAAACAACCATATCTATTCAAATCATGATTTTATACACGTCTATTAGATCATCCCTCATCCTCCTGTGCTCCATGAAATAGAGTCCCAGCCTACTCAACCTCTCCCTATAGCTCTGGCCCTCTAGTCCAGGCAACATCCTCGTAAATCTTCAATGTACCCTTTCCAGTTTGATGACATCTTTCCTATAACATGGTGCTCAGAACTGAATACAATACTCTGAATGCGGCCTCACCACCTTCTTACGCAACTGCAACATGACCTTCCAACCTCTATACTCAGCCTGACCCGCTGAGTTACTCCAGCAATCTGTGAAACGTCACAGAACAGGGCAAGATTAGCAAGTTTGCTGATGATACAGAAGTGAGTGGTTTTGCATATAGTGAAGATGGTTGTGAAAGATTGCAGCAGGATCTGGATCAATTAGCCAGGTGGGCAGAGGAATGGTTGCATGGTTCCTTGAAGGTCTTGTCGCAGGTATATCAGGTGGTCAAAAGTAATTTTGGCACTTTGGCCTTCATCAGTCAGAGTATTGAGTATAGAAGTTGGGAGGTCATGTTGCAGTTGTATAAGACGTTGGATCAGTCCAATCAGGGTTGTGTCGTCCGCAAACTTGAGAAGCTTGACAGAGGTGCCTGTGGAGGTGCAGTCATTGGTATGGCGAGAGTAGAGGAGAGGGGACAGTACGCATCTTACGGTGCTCCTATGCTGAGCATTTGTGTGGTCCGAGATATGCTTTCCCGTCTCACATGTTGCTTCCTATCTGTCAGAAAGCTGGTGATTCACCGACAGAGGGGTTCAGGCACAGTCAATTCAGAAAGTTTGGAGTGTAGTAGCTCTTGGCACCTGGCGGTCTAGGTGCTGGAGGATGAAGTATAGGCCCAGATTGACTGTGTCATCCACAGATCTATTGGCCCAATATGCAAAATGCAGAGGGTCCAGCAGAGGGATTGTGATATTTTTCAGCTTGGCCATCACAAACCTTTCAACGGTCTTCATGACTACAGAGGTCAGTGCGACAAGCCTGTAGTCATTAAGACCAGTAATCTTACCTTTTTGGGTACAGGGACAATGGTGGAGACTTTGAAGCAGGCAGGGACAGTGCAATCTTTGCAGGGACTGGTTAAAAATGAGTAATTGGGTGTGAAGTGTTGGTTGGGGTGGGAAAGGGTCCACTCTTTTCATACTGGAGTCTTGCCTTAAGTAGGTGTGAAGTGGTGAAAGGGAAAGAGAGGGTGCAGAGTCCATTCTTTGCAGACTGGGGTCTGGCTGTGTTTGTTGAGGAGGGGGTACCAGGGTTACTTTCTGATTTTCAAACCTGCAGTAAAAACTCATTCAGGTTGTTCGTCTGCTAACGATTGTCCAAAGAGCGGGGGGCTTTCGTCTAATAACTGGTGAATTTCTTGCATGCCCTTCCATGCTGAAGAAGAGTCACTAGCTGAGAACTTGCTCCTCAACTTCTCAGAGTACCTTTCCTTAGCAGCTCTGATTCCTCTTCTCGGCTCTTTGTCGATTAGGCTATCTTTTAATTCTTTAACGATTAGGCTATCGGCTTTGACACATATTTGCCCCCCCCCCCCCCCCCCCCCCCCCCCCCCGCTGATCTCAAAATGAAAATGTTACATCTGAATATAATCCCATTAAAATGTATATTTATGTATAACTATGGAATTCATATTTTGCAGTATTGTTATCGAGCAGTTCCAATTGGGATTAAAATTATTAATATGGAGGAGAAAATATAATAATAGCTCTAAAACCTACCCTAAGATTATCCCCCTTTCCCTCCCCCATCTCTGTATTTAATTCTCCTATCACAATAATGTATCTGCCATCTTTATCAGCTATAGTTGATGTATGTTTGAATAAAGTCCCTTTACGAAATAATATTGCTACACCTCTTGATTTATGTGTAAAAGAAGAATGATATATTTTATCTATCCATTTAGCTTTCAACCTGTTTTCCGCATCTTTTTTTAAGTGGGTTTCTTGAATATAGATTACATCAGCTTTACTTGCCTTTAAATGTGCCAATACTTTTCCTCTCTTTATCGGTTCATTAATACCTTTAACATTCCAACTGCAAAACGTTAATCCCTCATTCCCCATATTTCTTTTTAAGTCTTGCATTTTAAATTTGTGGGGATCTACAATAGAGTCTAAAGATCAGCGCGATAGACCCAACCTTACACCTGAACTTTGAATAGATGAATTTTAAATCTCTTTTTTGTCCCTCACGAATATATCTCCCTTGGTACAATGTGTTACTCCATTCAAACCGAAAAATACAATAGATATAAAAGATAAATAAAGAATAGGTTAAAGTGTTGTGCATAAAAGTGAAAAGAACTACATCTAGAATAGATGTAGTTTGTGCTAGCCATATTAACATGGCTATCCATCTAATGACTTCCGTCATTGATGTTGTTAACTCGGCCAGCTCCTGGATTTGGGGAATTATTATTCCATAGTAATATTTTAACGGGGGTATAATATTGAAGAAAGAAGAAAAAGGGGGTGATAATAGAAACAGGAAGAGGAAAAAGATAGGATTCATCCTATAAAAATATCTATATCTAAAGTTAACTTAAAAATCTAAGTAATATTAAACATAAAAAATATAAAGGCTATATAAAAAGAAAAATAACATACAATTAAGTCAATTCAAAAAAGAAAAATTAGTTATTAATTATTAGTAATAGTGATTAGTAATAGTGAACAATCTTAATTAATAAAAAAAAGGGAGACTAATAATAAAACCGCGTTGTGATTTTAATGTGTGTGTTATTTATTTATGTTAGTTATATGTTAGAACTAATTATCAACATCCAGATAACATTTTCGGATCTCGTTTTATTCCTCTCCATTCCGTTCGACATTGTCCTTTCCATCAAGTCCAGTATTATCTTGTAGAGTCTCACTGGATATTAAAAATCCATGTTGGATATCTAAAAGTGATAAAAGTCAACATATTTACTTGTAGATACTCTTCAGGTCTTGAACTGTTGAGCAAATTCCAATGCTGCAGCTGGGGTTTTAAAAAAGTGTTCCGCGTTGTTATAAGTAACTCTTAAGATCGCTGGATAATTCAAACCATATCTCAGGTTTTCTACTCCCCTCATAAGACTTTTGGCTTCATTAAATGCTTTCCGTTTCCTGGCGACCTCTAGTGGATAGTCTCGATAGATACTAATCCTTTGACCTTCAAATGTCAAGTCTTTAATTCTTGAAGCTTTTCGCATAATCTCATCCAGAACAAAGTCATATTGTACCTTTATAATCATTTGTCTCGGAGGAGCGTTGGGTCTGGTCTGGCGTCTGCTGACTCTATGGGCACGAGCTAATAAAGGCATTTCTTCCAGAGATAGAACTTCTTTGAGTAGTTTAGCAGTAAATTCTCGAGGGCCGTCGGTTTTCTCTCGACCTTCAGGAATCCCTACAATTCTCAGGTTTTGCCTTCTCTGATGTCCTTCTAGCTCAGTACATTTCTCTGTTGTTTTAGTCAGCATGCTCATTAGACGTTCATTTTCTGTAATCAGCTTCTCTGTAGTCAAAGCACTCGTCTCAGCTATTTGTCCAAGGTTCTTTATTCCAGCCATCTGTTGTTTCTGTACTTCCTCAATAGGATTAATCCTATTATGAAAGTCCTTTTTGAACTTTTCAAGTTTTTTATCCATCTTCTTCTCCATATCGTTAAACATTTCAATAAATTCTTCCTTCAAATCATCCGACATTTTCTTGACCTTTCTTTCAATGTTTAACTTTGTTTCTTGTTTTAATTCTTTCAGTTGATTTTTCATCTGATTCAACTGAGTATCATTTGATTTATTTCTTCCTTTATATCCTTTATTTCTTCCTTTATTTCTTCCTTTAAGCCAGCCATCTGTTGAGAAATAAAGGTTTTCAATTCCTCACCTTCCATTTTTGTCCCTAGTTTTTTGGATACATCCTCCAGGGATCCGGTCCTACTCGACACCGAGGCTTCAGTTGGGCCTTCTAATGTTCTCAGCCGGGTTTGTCGACCTTTGGCCTTGTCGGTAGGGCTCCGTGCCGTCGACATGATTAGTCGCGCGCCTGATGACGTCACTCGGCACAGTCGGTGAAGAAACGGCAGGCAGTGTGTAGCAGACAGCCGGTAAGTCCTTTTAAACCCCCGTTTTTTACGATTTTTTTACGGAGCTGGCTGGCGCTATCCTCTAGGGCTCCATAGCGCTACCGGAAGTCTTTGGCTCTTTGTCGATTAGGCTATCTTTTAATTCTTTAACGATTAGGCTATCGGCTTGACACATATTTGCCCCCCCCCCGCTGATCTCAAAATGAAAATGTTACATCTGAATATAATCCCATTAAAATGTATATTTATGTATAACTATGGAATTCATATTTTGCAGTATTGTTATCGAGCAGTTCCAATTGGGATTAAAATTATTAATATGGAGGAGAAAATATAATAATAGCTCTAAAACCTACCCTAAGATTATCCCCCTTTCCCTCCCCCATCTCTCTCTCCCCTCCCCCTCTCTCTCTCACCTCCCTTCCCCTCTCTCTCTTCCCCTCCCACATCCCCCCTCTTTCTGGTGGGGGGCAAAGATGAAGGTGGCGCAGGCCCAGCAGGGGCCCAGCGGGCGGGGGGGCGATGAAGGTGGCCTAGGCCCAGCGGGGCTGGCGAGGGGGGAAGATGGCTTGGGTCCCGGCGGCAGGGGGAGGCGAGGGGAACGGGCCCCGCCACAGCGGCGTCTGGTGTTGGGGTTACAGCCGCTGGGTTCAGATTCAGCCACTCCCGCCCGGCGATGGGAGAACGGTCTCCTGGTCTGATTCCGCCCAGGCCCACTGCGCACGTGCGGAGAGACGGCGTTATTTTGCGTCACTTCCCCAACTGCGCAGGCGCAGATGGTCGCATTTTTTTCTCCCAAATCATCCAGCAGCCGGAACCAGAATTTCGGGCGTTTTTCCGACAAAGTGGTAACGCTGATATTTTTCTTTTTTTTCCGAAATTTTTATTTTTTCCGATTATTTTTTTTTTTCGGGATTTTTTCTTACACTGGGGGGGAAAAGGGGTGCGGTCGCACCCAATGCACCCCCCCTTCGGACGGCCACGTATATAAATGTAAATAAATCAGCATCTACTGCTAATGATCATTTAACATAGATGTGATACACATCCACCAAAAGAAACCCTCAGTCTACCAAAAGAAAATCATGGGCTTGATTTTTTGAAGTTTCATTAACTCATTTAAATATTGTCTATATTATGCTTGAGGAAGTTTTAGATGGATGTTCTTACAAGTACACATTCTTTTAGCCTACACTGTGTCGCCTTATGTGTGATTATAGTTTTGTGAACAATTCACAAATTACAATAGAAGTTCCAAACATGCTATTCAATATTGTGCCACTACCAATTGTATCAGTTAGAATATAAATTTGCTTGAGTATCTTAGCGTGTTATTGTCTCCGAGGAAACGGCGGGCCGGGACGCAGTGTTCACTGCTCCGGTTCCAGTCATGGTTCCTCTTTGTCCGCTCTGTTCTTGCCACGGCTGAATGTGGCCACACGTCGCCGAGACACGGTGTTGGCGTGAGGCGAGACACCGTTTGCTCTGGAGTGTTCAGGAACATTTCACAAATGAAAATAGAATGCCATACATGCTAGTACATATTGTGCCATTATCAGTTAGGACAGTGGTTCCCAAGCTTTTTTAACTCATGGCCCCCTTGGGATCTTTTAATTTTTCTGTGCCCCCCCCCCTGACATTATTAGCAGAAAAAAAGTACTTCAATAATATAATACCTTCCATAAAAATATCAGTCTATTAATTGCACATATATTCTCTTTTATTCTATTCCACAAACATCAAAAATATTTTGTGGGTTCAATAAAAACGACCATTTATAATCATACATTAATTTTCTGATATAGCTGCATGACAAAAAACTTCCATGGACACCCAGAAAATGAATAACCTTAAAAAATGATTCCTTTTGTACTTCAAAAAATAAAATCCTTTAGCAAAATAAAAACAAATATATCATATTAGCTTTTTACTGTATTTATTCAGTGAGATCCTTGTGGCTGATGCAGTTTCACAAATTTTTCAATATCAGGGTCCATGGTTGTTAGAGACAGACGAAGATCACCTCTACTTACAATTTCTAAGCGGTTGCAAACTTGTGATAATAGCTGAGACACTCGGCTAAAGCCTGACTGAAATAGGTAAGACGTTGGATAGGCAATGAAATATTTCGTGAACATTCCGGTAGGATTTGGAAGACCGGGATGCTAACCGATCGAGGGTGGAAGATGTCGCACATAACCAAACAGAATGGCCAAAGCTTGCTGCCCAATGCACTCAACAGTGTGGGAGGAACTAAGTCTAAGTAAGTAAGTGTGTGTAGGATAGCGTTAGTGTGCGGGGATCGCTGATCAGCATGGACTCGGTGGGCTGAAGGGGCCGGTTTCCGTGCTGTATCTCTAAACTAAAAAAAAAATTACCCATCGTTTTTCTCCAGATATGCTGCCTGGCCCACTGAGTTACTCCAGCACTTTGTGTCTATCTCAATAACGTTATTGAAGGGAGTTACCATAAATAGTGCATGAACCGCTTATTGGGAAATCAGGCCTGTGCTTGAATCTGTGATGTGTAAGGGATGGCAGTACTGCCAATACCTAATCCAGACCATGGAACCAAACTCAGAACAACAAATAAACAACATGCAGAGAGCAGCGGTTATGGTCAGAGCAGAAAAATAACAGCCGCCAAAGCCTAGTGCCTTAAATTTCTCAAAACTTTATTTCAAAAAACAAATTGATGCACAGAAATTCATTAATAATAGCTATTTTCTAAACAACAAATTAAAAACAAGGAATATTGAAAACTATTTACAAAAGTATACATACAGAAAGTTTCACTGATACCGCAGGCAATTTGCGTTTAACATCTGTGTCCAATACCGTTTAACATCTGTGTCCAATAACATTTTCTTTTTACATTAGTGCACTCAATGCTGAGAGAAAGGGCCGAGATTTTGAAATTTTCATGCAGGTGGATGGTTCGGGGCATTCCGTGTCTGATGAACATATTAGTTACTGGTGTTTCAGCTAAGGTGGACCGGATAAAGGAAGAGAGGAAACAAAGAGTAGAACTCCAGATCTTTGTATGTGAGCTCCTTCAAACACTTGCTCACTAGAGATCATAGGCACATGGTTACAGAGAGAGAGAGAGAGAAAGAGAGAGAGAGAGAGAGAGAGAGAGAGAGAGAGAGAGAGTGTGAAAGTGAGAGAGTGTGACAGTGATTGTGAGTGACTGTGTTAATGAGTGAGAGTGAGTGTGTGTTAGTGAATGAGAGTGTGAGTGAGTGTGTTAGTGAATGACTGTGAGTGAGTGTGTTAGTGAATGAGAGTGTGAGTGAGAGAGTGTTAGTGAATGGGAGTGAGTGTAGTGGCCATTTGGCTTAATTTTGTGTGTCATAAATTATGGAATTTGCCTTTAAATGTCTGCCTGAAATTATGTGGGTGGGATTTATTATGTAGTGGGAGGTGTGTTTGCTGCTGGGATTCTTGGAAGAAGCTTGTAATTTTTTATTTATTGACATGAGAAATAAGGGACAGAAGTTTAGGGGTAACATGAGGGGGAACTTCTTTACTCAGAGGGTGGTGGCTGTGTGGAATGAGCTTCCAGCAGAAGTGGTGGAGGCAGGATCGATTTTAACATTTAAAAGTAAAGTGGATAGGTATATGGACGTGAAGGGAATGGAGGGGTATGGAGGGAATGGAGCAGGTAGATGGGACTAGGGGAAACCAAATGGTCGGCACGGACTGGAAGGGCCGAGAGGGCCTGTTTCCGTGCTGTAATTGTTATATGGTTATATGGTTATATGGTTATTTAGTTAGGAGGAAGCATGGAATAGCTTTCAACCAATGGTCAGAGCTTTCCAACACCAAAGACGTTTTCTAATGTTTCGCCGCCACATGTGTTTCCGATGCCTGAAGCAGCCAAAGATCTGGCGCCGTGCCAAGGTGATCGCTCTGCCGAAGCCAAATAAGCCTAGCGATGACTCCAAGGGATACCGACCCATCTCACTGCTGTGTGTTCCATACAAGCTCCTGGAACGTCTCCTCCACACACGTCTCAATCCAGTGATAGACCCCCAGCTGCCTAAAGAACAGGCTGGCATCAGAAGTGGTAGGTCAACGGCGGACCAGGCGACCCTCCTGTGCCAAGATATTGGGGACAGCTTCCAGGCAGGGGAGAAGGCTGGCGCTGTCTTCTTGGACCTCACAGCTGCATATGATACTGTCTGGTTGCGTGGACTACACATGAAGCTTCTGGAAACCATCCCAGACAAGCACATGGTGAGCTTCATCATGGAGATGCTGAGCAACCGCAGCTTCAGGCTACACACCAGCAATGGGCAATGCAGCAGGGTGAGGAAACTTAAGAACGGCATCCCTCTGTGCTCAGTGCTGGCACCAATGCTGTTCAACATCTACATCCATGACCTGCCTGCAACCCAGTCAAAGAAGTATGGCTATGCTGATGACCTGGCCATCCTACCCATCCTGGGAAGCAGCAGAAGAGGGCCTCTCTGAAGACATGAACATCCTGTCTTCATACCTGAGGAACTGGCACCTCAAGCTCGGCATGGGTAAGACAACATCTTCAATGTTCCACTTCAACAACAGGGAAGCGACCCACGAGATGAACGTCATGGTGGATAACGCCCGGTTACATCCCAGCCTGTCCCCACGTACCTCGGTGTGAAGCTCGACAGAATGTTGTCATTCAAACAACACCTGGAAGGTGCCAAGGCAAAGACAAGTGCCCGTGCCGCACTGATACGCCGCCTAGCCGGCACCACATGGGGAGCCACGATGATGACACTGCGTATGTCCACAGTGGCCCTGGTGTTCTCAGCCGCCGAGTACTGTGCCCCGGTCTGGTGCCGTAGCCCTCACACCAAGAAGCTGGATGCTGCCCTCAACAACGCCCTGCGGACTGTCTCCGGATGCCTACGAGCCACCCCAGTAAACCAACTGTCTGTCCTCGCTGGCACCGCCCCAGCCAACATCAGACGAGAAGCAGCCACGCTGGCCCTCTCTCGAAAGGCACAGACCAGTGAGTCCCACCTCCTCCATCAGATCGTCACAGAGAAAACCACACCGAGTACGCCTCAAGTCACGGCACCCCTTTGCCACGCAAGCCCAAGAGCTGCTCTGCACAACTCCGGCTGATGCTTCTAAGACGAGATGGAGAGACCAGTGGAAGTCAGCGGAACCATCTTGGCTACACCATTAGATTGGTCGTCCCTGGCCAGGACCTGCCCCGAAAGCAGTGGACAACCCTCAACCGCTTGAGGACAGGCATCGGACACTATGGAGTAGCGATGAAGAAGTGGGGCCTTGTGGACAGCGCCTCCTGCGAGTGTGGGGACCCAACACAGACGGTGGAGCACATAGTCACCAGTTGCCCCAAACACCGGCCACCGAATGGTGAACGAGGTCTGATTGACCTGGACGATGACATGCTGGCCTGGAGCTGCAGGTCTAAAAGACATACGACAGAAGAAGAAGAAGCCACATGCTGGAGTTTGACTAAGGTAAAAATGTACTTATCAAGAAGAAGTTTGGATGAATATCTTACTGTTTTACTTTGACAATAAAGAACCTATTAATCAAGAGACTGGATGTTGATGATTTATCTTTCTACGGCTTTGAATGTCTCATGGAGAGCTTCCATTCGTAAAACGACGCTGTCTTCACACCCCGTGTCTTCTCCTAGTGGCTGGAGGCAGCAATTCCTTGAACAATATAATAATCTGCCACTATATCGAGTCGAAAGATACCTTACAGACAGAAGGTGGTAGAAGAGGGACAGAAGATTGGGCTGGATCTCTGGAGAGAGATTACGCCTGAACAATAGTACCAGAAGATTAACTGAAGACTGGTTCCTTGGAAGAGAAACTGAAGAAAATAGATGTCAGCCAGCCAGGCTTCAAGATTTATTGCGCCTTACCTAAGGGAAGAAGACTTTACCACGGAATCGTGAGTCGTTGGGGGTGGAAAATTGCAACCTTCACGTGGTCCGCCCTGTTTCGACTAATGCAATCAACTCGACGAGCACAAATGGAAGATCAAATAGAACAAGTTGTCCAACGACTTTAGGCTCTGCACGCCACACGAAAGAAGAAGTGAGTAGTGCTAGGCCCTCCTCAGTCATGACTGACCCTGGTGATGCATCCTGGTTGGATGCAACCCTGGGTGATGTCATATGGAGGACAGGCTGTTGCCCATGCAGCACGTCCACCCCTCTCTCCACGTCACTGTTTGTTCCAAAGGAACAGCAGGTCCATTACAGTGTGGCACCAGCGCCATCGCAGGAGCTGACAGAGCGAGGTTGTAGAAAACGACGAACTGCCTTAGGGGCTCCGACTCCGGATTTTCTTAAGGTTTACTCCTGGAGCCTTTTCCATGACTGGATATAGCCACAAGGCAGTGGAGGTTATAAATCAGAGTTTTCCTTCTCCCAGATGGACTGCCTTCCCAGGCTGACGAGCCCCATCTGCCCGAGACTCATGGGGACGGGAGCGTCTACCTTCCCGTGCAGGTCTATAGCACCTGCCCACTGCCCAGAATCATGTGTAGCAAAACTATTATACTATGCTGAATTCAGAAGCTGGAATGTTTACTTCGAACGGCTTCTGAAGAGTCTGGAGAAGTTTAGTTCTGCTAAAGATTGGAAAGAAGCCAAGAAGCTTGATCGCTAGCCAGCCTGGATTGATCCAGGTGATTGGCCTTGGGTTGTTTTGAAGTCAAGATAATACACATTATTTCTAACTGAAGTCACTTCTGTACTACGAAAACATTTTGGATGTTGTCTGAAAGTCCAGTTTGTTATCGTTTCTTAACTGATGTTTTTAGAAAATTCAACCTATGTTTATCAATGGTGACTGAAGCAAATTGAAGGACCCCCTGTTTGTCTAAAATCCAGATTTGGCAATCTGCCAAGATCTGCTAAAATCCATGGAGCAAGATGGAGCAGGTGAATCAGAGGAGCCACAAGATGGTGGAGTGAGGCCAAGGTATCTAGAAGAAGCAGATATGGCCCAAGTTGCCTACCTGAACGAATCTCGTTCAACTATTCAACCCCTGACATGACGTTGGTGAGAAACAAAATGTACTGCTGTGTTCTCAGTTGCCTCAGGAAGAACGAGAAATATACACCCAGTGGTGGGAAGAAATGGTGAAGTTATTTGATGATTTCATGGAAGAGGTGGAATGGTGGTTAACTGACATTATACCACAACTTACATACTCAACATTTGAAAGAGCTACACAACAAGGTGCTGGAATGGAAGAGGTGATTACACCACAAGATAGTATTTCAAATGTATCTACACAAAGATCAGGACATAAATCTGGTTCTATAACCAGTTCAGCATCAAGGGCCTCTGCTCGAATGGAAGTTGAAGTTGATCTAGCTGCACTTTCAATAGAATCGAATACCTTGGAGAAGAAACACGAGTTTGAGCGACAAGAAGAACAGCTGAAAGGAGAGATGAAGTGACAAGAAGAACAGCTGAGAACAGAGATGAGGCGACAAGAAGAAGAGATGAGGCGACGAAAAGAACACCTGGAACTAGCCACAAAGTTGGCGGTTGCCAAATCGAAGATAGAGATAATGAAAAGTGAGGGTTTGTAGATTAACCTTTATTGATCCATGCCATTTATAATCTCCACTGCACATATGTGCATGCCACCGTTTACATGGTATTACGGTACTACACAGCTTTACATTAGCATGGTCCTCTCTCTCTCTCACACACACACACACACACACACACACACACACACACACACACACACACACACACACACACACAGAGCTGAATGAGAATGGCTGGCAGTTTAAAAGTTCCTGTATACTTGTGGAATAAAGGCTGATCTTTTACCATGTGTGTTAGTTTGGATTAATCATTAACATGGTGTCAGAAGTGGGATTGAGCCACGTCTCCGACTCTTTTGCCTGAATTTATTTTAGTTTATTTTTTTACAACGCACCATCGCTCGCTTATTATGGTAGGGTCTTTTCGTAAACCAGATCCTTTAATGTCCGACTGCGAATTTGCCGAAGGTAGGCACATCTTCGAAGTGGAATTCGGAATTTTCATAGATGCCGTCCACCCAGGGGCTGGTCCATAACTGTCGTAACTGCGATGGCTCACACCCGAAATTCTGTGAGCAATGCCCCACTTATGAGAAAACTTGCCACTACTGTAAAATGTAAGGCCACTTTATCCGGTGCTGCCGCGCTCGTGGCAACAGGGCCCAGTCACAACAATCTCTCTATGCGCTCGAGCCCACAATTTGCCATGAGGCACTGACTGAAACAGCAATTTCAGCAGAACCACAACCAGAGCACCTGCAGGAAGACAGGCAAATCATACATCCCTGTGTACCCGACTCACCGTCCATAAACAGTGATTCCATCACAACGCTCAGTATCAACAATACCAAAGTCGCTGCAAAAATGTAATGACATCCCATCTGGCCCTGGGGATTTATCGGCCTTTAATCTATTGAATTTACCCAACACCACTTCCCAACTAACCTGGATTTCACTCAATTCTTCCTTTGACCTGCGGTCCCCTGCTATTTCCAGCAGATTATTTATGTCTTCCTTAGTGAAGACGGAACCAAAGACGGCTAACTACCCCTTCCTCATTACTCAAAACCCAGTCTAAAATAGCCTGCTCTCTCGTTGGTTCCTCTACATGTTGATTTAGATAACTATCCCGCATACATTCCAAAAAATCCTCTTCCTCAGCACCCCTGCCAATTTGATTCACCCAATCTATATGTAGATTGAAGTCACCCATTAAAACTGTTTTGCCTTTGTCGCATGCATTTCTAATTTCCTGTTTGATACCATCCCCAACTTCACTGCTACTGATAGGTGGCCTGCACACAACACCCACCAGTGTTTTCTGCCCCTTAGTGTTTTGCAGCTCTACCCATACCGATTCTACATCCTCCAAGCTAATGTCCTTCCTTTCCATTGAGTTAATCTCCTCTCTAACCAGCAACGCTACCCCACCTCCTTTTCCTTTCTCTCTATCCCTCCTGAATATTGAATATCCCCGGATGTTCAGCTCCCAGCCTACGTCATCCTGGAGCCATGTCTCCGTGATCCCAACTATATCATAATCATTAACAGTTATCTGCACGTTCAACTCGTCCACCTTATTACGAATACTCCTTGCATTGAGACACAATGCATGCAGGCTTGTCTTTACAATGCTCTTACCTCTTATACAATTATGCTGAAAAGTGGCCCTTTTTTGATTTTTGCCCTGGTTTTGTCTGCCTGCCACTTTTACTTTTCACCTTGCTACCTATTGCTTCTACCCTCATTTTACACCCACCTGCCTCTCTGCTCTTGTACCCATCCCCCTGCCACATTAGTTTAAATCCTCCCCGACAGCACTAGCAAACACTCCCCCAAGGACATTGGTTCCATTCCAGCCCAGGTGCAGACTGTCCTGTTTGTACTGGTCCCACCTCCCCCAGAACTGGTCCCAGTGCCCTAAAAATTTGAAATCCTCCCCCTTGCACCATTTTTCAAGCCACGTATTCATCTGCAATATCCTCCTATTTCTACTCTGACTGGCCCGTGGTACTGGTAGTAATCCAGAGATTATTACCTTTGAGGTTCTACTTATAAGTTTATTGCCTGGCTCCCTAAATTCACCTTGTAGGACCTCATCCCTTTTTTTACCTATATCGTTGGTGCCAATATGCACCACGACAACTGGCTGTTCACCCTCCCCCTCCAGAATGTTCTGCACCAGGGAGTCAACATACCATCCTGGAGTCTCGTTTGCGGCCGCAGAAACGCGTATCTATTCCCCCTGAAAATTGAATACCCTGTTACTATTGCGCTTCTCCTCTTTTTTCCCCCCTCATGTGCCGCAGAGCCACCCATGGTGCCATGAACCTGGCTGCTGCTGCATTCCCCTGATGAGCCATCTCCCTCCACAGTATCCAAAATGCTATACCTATTTAGGAGGGACATGACCGCAGGGGACTCCTGCACTACCTGCCTACTGCTTTGCTGGCTATTGGCCACCTGTTCCCTTTTTGTCCTCTTACCTTTTGCCTGCAGTGTGACCAACTCGCTGTACGTGCTATCCACGATTTTCTCCGCATCGTGGATGCTCCAGTATGAATCCAGCCGCAGTTCCAATCGTTCAATGCGGTCTGCCAGGAGCTGCAGCTGGACACACTTCCTGCAAATGTAGTCACCCGGGATACCGACCATCTCCCTGATCTCCCACATGTTGCAGGCTGAACAAACCAGGGGGCCGATCACTACTGACATACCTTACTCCCAAATTACTCTGTATTAAATATTAAAAAACAAAAAAACTTATCCTTTAAACTTTACTAATTAATACTGAATCCTTAACTCCCAGAATCCTTAACTCCAAGAATCCTCAAACCTGAAGGCAGAAATGTAAAAATTATAAACCCTGGGTAGCACCCAATCAGCTGCTTCCTCGGGTGCTCCCACCAATCAGAGGCTTCACCAGATTCCTTCTTTGGAAGTGAGATGGAACGTTGTAGATGTTGGTTTACTCACAGCTCCAGGTACTACACCCTCCCTCACCAACGGCTCCCTGGGCCTCTGTGAAAGCAAGCCCCACGATGTGTTTTATACTCACAGCTCCAGGTACTCCACCTTCTCTCACCAACAGCTCCCTGGGCCTCTGTGAAAGCAAGCCCCGCGATGTGTTTTATACTCACAGCTCCAGGTACTCCACCCTCTCTCACCAACGGCTCCCTGGGCCTCTGTGAAAGCAAGCCCCGCGATGTGTTTTATACTCACAGCTCCACGTACTCCACCCTCTCTCACCAACGGCTCCCTGGGCCTCTGTGAAAGCAAGCCCCGCGATGTGTTTTATACTCACAGCTCCACGTACTCCACCCTCTCTCACCAACGGCTCCCTGGGCCTCTTATTGTGAAGAAACTTGATATTGTCCCTGGGGGCCATCCCACTGCAGAACCCTCCAACATGCAAAAGGTATGCTTTTCTGGCCTGACATGGCTGACTACATTCTCAAGAAAGTTGCTGCCTGCCCGATTTGCAATAGCCTGACCCCACACCAACAGAAGCAACCAGTCCTTCTGCACCCCACAGTAGCAGCCGACATCTTTGAGTGGCATGGCAAACAATACCTGTTTTAGTCAATTCCTATTCAGGATGATTCGAAATCGACTTGCTCAGTACCCCAACCTCAGCCATGGTCATTCAAAAACTAACTCGCCACTTCTCTGTCCACGGAGCCCCCCTAAAGCTGCTCTCAGACAATGGAACTCAATTCTCCAGTCAGCTCTTCAGGGATTTCACAAAACGCTGGGACTTTCACCACCCACCAGCAGCCGCGAGTACCCGCAGTCAAACGGCCTGGTCGTGCACGCGGTAAGAAGTGCAAATGAACTAATGGAACGCTCACACAGGGGTGGCTCTGATGTCTATCTTGACTTACTCAACCTACGGAACATCGTCCGTGACCCTCTCCTGGGATCTTCGGCTGAATGACTCATGTCACAGCGAACCCGCTCCTATGACCAAGCAACTACTAGAACCACAAGTTCATGCACCGTCAGTGATCCAATCCCAGCTCCAACGCCGCTGCGACATAGAAATAATATATTAGGATAAAGCCAGCTCTCTGCTTCAACCGCTCAACAAGGGACAGGTTGTCTGCTTACGGTCACTCCAAGGTTACGACCACCTCTGAGTCATTCTGGGGTCAATCACAGAGCCATACTTGTACCTGGTCAGTATTGACAATAGCTTCAATAACGTTATGGTAATAGACAATAGGTGCGGGAGTAGGCCATTCGGCCCTTCGAGCCAGCACCGCAATTCAATATGATCATGGCTGATCATCCTCAATCAGTACCCCATTCCTGCCTTCTCCCCATATCCCCTGACTCCACTATCTTTAAGAGCCCTATCTAGCTCTCCCTTGAAAGTATCCAGAGCACCGTCCTCCACCACCCTTTCGGGCAGAGAATTCCACAGACTCACAGCTCTCTGTGAGAAAAAGTGTTTCCTCATCTCCGTTCTAAATGGCTTACCCCTTATTTTTAAACTGTGGCCCCTGGTTCTGGACTCCCCCAATATCGGGAACATGTTTCCTGCCTCTTAACAATCTTATATGTTTCAATAAGATCCCCCTCATCCTTCTAAACTCCAGAGTGTACAAGACCAGCCCCTCCATTCTCTCAGCATATGACAGTCCCGCCATCCCGGTATTAACGTTGTAAACCTACGCTGCACCCCCTCAATAGCAAGAATGTCCTCCCTCAAATTAGGGGACCAAAACTGCACACAATACTCTAGGTGTGGTCTCACTAGGGCTCTGTACAACTGCAGAAGGACCTCTTTGCTCCTATACTCGACTCCTCTTGTTATAAAGGCCAACATGCCATTCGCTTTCTTCACTGCCTGCTGTACCTGCATGCTTACTTTCATAGATTGATGAACAAGGACCTCCAGATACCACTTTTCCCAACTTGACACCATTTAGATAGTTATCTGCCTTCCTGTTTTTCATACCTAGGTGGATAACCTCACATTTATCCACATTAAACTTTATCTGCCATGCATCTGTTCACTCCCCTAACCTGTCCAAATCACCTGCATTCTCATAGCATCCTCCTCACAGTTCACACTGCCATCCAGCTTTGTGTCTTCTGCAAATTTGCTAATGTTACTTTGAACAGAGGATTCCTAACGTATGCATGGAGAAGGCCTACGCTTGGAAAGATATCAAGCCAGAAGATGTGGAGGCATTGATTTTGCTAAATTTCTTAGAGGTTGGTGTAGCTCGATGCAAAATCTCAACCACATGGGGGAGATGAATCTTGTTATTAATACTAGAGCCATCAATCTAAAACTGCCCAGCCAACTGAGAGAAATGTGGAGGGATAAAGCAGGCCGAATAATGGAAACCGGAGCAAATAGAACAGAAGGAGAAGCCAGCTACTCGTGATGCTGTCACCTCACCTCAAGTAACTGTTCAAATTGAGGCTGGGGTAGAAGCCTGTATCTTCTCTATCTTACCAGTACAGGTAAGGAATAGCAAGACGAATACAGTGTTGCAAATATATGCATTTTTAGATCACGGAAGTTCGGCTACCTTCTGCATAGAAGGCTTGATGAGAATGCTGGACATCACAGGAGAGGAGATTAAGATTCAATTGCATACCATGAATGAAGAGAAGGAGTCCGTTAATCATTACATTACAAGTATGGAAATATCTAGTCTGGATGAAGATAATTTTATACCAATATCTGTTTACACATGAAACTATGCCTATTGGTCATCAAGATATACCCAGGCATGAGGACTTGAGACAATGGCCTTACTTGAAGGATGTCAAAATATCTAAAATAGATTCTGATATTGACTTACTTATCGGAACGAATGCCTTGAAGGCATTGGAACCGATACAGATTGTTAGGAGCAAAGGTGATGGACCGTTTACTGTGAAAACCCTACTTGGATGGTGTAAATATGCAATTCACAAACTCTTAAAGTGTGCAACATCTTTTAATGACAGCACAGGGTATTACATGCATCTTCAAGCACTGGCTACATTCTTCTACTGAGCTGTACCCAGGAAGGGGAAGGCGTTATGATTGATGTTAACTAGGCGGGGTTAATGGGACTGAGGTAACTATATTATTGGTTGCATATAAACCATCTACATCCTTCCCCTTAGAAAATCAAAACAGATTGTTGTCACGACAACAGAATTAAACAGCAGAATTAAACAAAATCGCCATAACGAACAGGTGGCTTGCTGATCCGGCCCGAGCGCGTACGGATGTCTCCCCCTTCCCCCGAAAGAGCAGAAGAAACAGGAGGACGCGAGGCAGCTGGGGAAACAGGGAAGGGTGGCGGAGTGGGAGAAACAGGGAGAGTGAGAACCGCGACCGACAACAGGGGACCCGCGCAGAGGGGAACCAGGCGCTCGATATGGGGATCGAGGCATGCAGGGAACACTGGCTGGGACAGCAGCTGGCTGCTGGTCTGAGAGTGGCGGGGCATAGGGCCCCGGGGGCTGCGGCTTCGGCTCATTAACCGCAAGCAGGTGTTGTCGGCTTCTTCGGTAGATGGTACCCTCATAGTCGACCAGATACGAACGAGGTGAGTTGGCCACCCCAACCACGGTAGCCAGACGGGAGTGACCACCGGTGGTCTGTAACCGAACAACCTGTCCAGGCAACAGGGGATCGAGTGGTCTGCACGACCGATCGTGGGAACGCCGCTGGCTGTCATGTTCCTCTTGAATGCGCCTCTGCACGGAGGCAGGCTCCAGCACCCGAGGTTTCAGTTGGCGCTGGGCAATCGGGATGGTAGATCTGGTTGTTCTGGACATCAGACGCTGAGCAGGTGACCCCATGGCCGGATCCCTGGAAACATTCCTGAGGTTCAGGAGGTCCAAATACAAATCAGAGTTGGATAGTCTCGCCTGTTCCATCAGAAGCTTGGCGCTGCGGACGGCCCGTTCTGCCAGCCGTTGCTCTGTGGGTACTCTGGACTGCTGGTGAAATGCACGAAATTCCACGTCGGCAAAACTTTTGAACTCTCGGCTGGTAAACTGCCTGCCGTTGTCAGTCTGCAGCCTGACAGGGGACCCAAAAGTGGAGAAGTGTTTTCCGCAGCTTTCGGATCACCATCTCCGACGTGAGGGATGTCAGCAAATCCACTTCGAACCAGTACGAGTCGACCAGGACAAGGTAGTGGTTACCACGCCACTCGAAAATGTCGGCAGCCAACGAGGACCAAGCCAAGGCAGGAGCGGGCTGTTGCAGCAGGGGCTGTCACTGCTGGTGTGGAGCAAGACTGTTGCACGTGGAGCAGGCAGAAACTCGGTCTCGGATATATTTGGCCATTCCAGGCCAGTAGAATTGGCACTGAGCGTGGGCGAGTGTTGCATCGACCCCAGGGTGTCCGCTATGGGCTGCACAATAGTAAAAGTCAAACAGGGAAGACGGGACTACAACTTTATGTCCCTTGACGATAACGCCATCCTGGAGCACCAGTTCGTCGCGGACCAGGAAGAAAGGCTGTGTTTCAGACAGCGCAGCGGAGCGCTTTGTTGGCCACCCTGCTTTAATCACAGAGGCAAGCCGCTGCAAAACTGGATCGGCAGCGGTGTGCTCGGCTAAAACCTGTAGCTGCTTGGTGGGAATAAAGTTAACGCCCGTACGAGCAAATCTTCAGTTTCGTAGGGGTGGCGAGCGCAGGAGGTCCGCGGGGCGCGCGATAGGGTGTCCGCAATGTGCATCTCGGTGCCCTTCTTGTAGATTATATTGAAGTCGAAACGCTGGAGCTGCAGCATCATACGCTGCAGCCTGGCGGGGGCAGCGTGAATCGGCTTGTTCAGGATTGTCACCAGTGGCTGGTGGTCGGTTTCGACCGTAAATCTGCTGCCGAACAGGAATTCTCTGAACTTGGAGCAGGCAAACACCACTGCGAGCAGCTCCTTCTCGATCTGAGCGTACTGCTGCTCGGTGTCCGTCATGGTGCGGGAGGCATAGGAGACAGGGTGTAACGATCCATCGACAGACTGAAGGCAAGCCGCACCCAGGCCGAACTTGGAAGCGTCACAGGTGACGGTGATGGGGCGACTCACGTCGAAGAACCGCAACGTCGGAGTGCTAATCAGTTTTGACTTGAGGCAGTCAAAGGCCTGCTGGTGATGTGGGAGTCAGACCCAGGCGATATCCTTTTTTGTCAGCTGCCGCAGGGGAGCACTCAGCTCACTGAGGTTTGGTACAAACTTCCCTAGGTAGTTTACCATGCCCAAGAATCGTTGCAGACCTGGCACGTCGGTGGGGGCTGCCATCTCGGAGATGGCAGCTGCCTTCAAGGGGTCGGGTTTTAGTCCGTTAGAGGTGAAAACATGTCCAACATACGTGACCTCTGAGACACGAAACCGGCACTTCTTGGGATTCAGCTTCAGGTTCGCCTTCCGCGCCCGATCCAGGACGCGGCGGAGGTTCAGGTCGTGCTCGGCAACGTCCTTCCCATAAACCAGGATATCATCCACGATGATGGCACATGGCAGGTCCGAGAATATCTGCTCCATCGATCGCTGGAACACCTCGCTAGCGGAATTGATGCCGAATGGCATTCGCAGGAACTTGAGTCTGCCAAACGGTGTGGCGAAGGTCGTCAGGTCAGAAGACGCTTTGTCCAACGGGATCTGCCAAAACGAGTTCTTAGCGTCTAGGACCGAAAAGATGGTGGCTTGCCCGACCTGAGCCGCCACGTCCTCAACAGACCGCATGGGGTAGTGTGGTCGCCTGATGGCAAGGTTTAAGTCCTTCGGGTTGATACACACACGTATTTCGTTCTTGTCTTTCTTTATCGTGGCAACCATGGTGGAGACCCAATCGGTGGGCTCGCTAACCGCTTCTAGCACCCCCTTTTCGACCATGTTGTTAAGCATCGCCTCGACCCTGTCTTTCATGGCGTGAGACACCCTGTGAGGTGCGCGGACCACGGGTTGTATATTTGGGTCAATGGAAATATGGTATGTCAGTGGTAACTTTCCCAGGTCATCGTTGAACAGGTCCTGGTATTCTGCAACCGGGTTAAACGACAGTTGCACTTTGTGGACCGTGCGGTCGAAGGACACCAGGCCAAGATCTTGGCACGCACGGTTGCCCAGCAGGGTTACACAGTCAGAGTTCAAAACATAGAAAACCAGGTTTCTCGTGGCCTTTTGCAGCACGCAAGTTAAAGTGCCCTCCCCGCAGGCCTTAGAATTTCTCCACCATAGGCGTGCAGGGTAGCATCGTCAGCAACCAGGGGCTCATTATTCCTTATCTTGTTAAAAAGATTCATTGACAAAACGTTGACCTTCGCACCTGTGTCTAACTTTGCAAGGAAGGTCACATCATTGACAGTCACAGATACGGAGGGATCAGGGCGGTGGGCGGGTGTCTGTAGGAGGGTAAACACATGCGAGTCCTCGGGAGGATTAATTGGATCTGCATCATAGGATTCAACTATGTTGGGCTGTGAGTCGTAACAGACATCAGATTGTCTGAAGAAGGGTCTCGACCCGAAACGTCGCCTATCTCCTTCGCTCCTTAGATGCTGCTGCACCCGCTGAGTTTCTCCAGCATTTTGTGTAACCCTCAGATTGTCTCAGCATGTTTAGACTGGGTCTGGAAATCTGTGCCTGTCTCCCACGGGAACGGAATAAATGACAGGCGGCAGAGAAGTGATTTAGTTTTTTACAAAAGTTACAGGCCTTGCCATAGGCGGGGCACGTCGACAGTCTGTGGTGCATGTAGTTACAGTTTGGGCACCTTTATGGGGGCGGTTCATCAGGACCTGGGTTGGCACGCGGCAGGAAAGCATTGTTTTCCATCCGAGGCTGTGGTCTCCTAAACCCAGCCAGGTTGACAGATTTATTGCCTGAGTCCCGGTGGTCATCTGGCAATACAACGACCTCAGACAATCTGCAGGCATGCATGGCTTTTTCCAATGTTAGATCCGGATCCCTTAGCAGCTCACACCGCAGCTTCTGGTCACGCATGCCAGTTACTAAAATGTCTCTAGTGAGCTGGTCTGTCATGTCACCAAAACGGCACCGCTGGGCGAGATGGCGCAAATCAGCAATAAAACATTCAACAGGTTCATCCGGCAACTGTTTCCTTGTAAAGAACCGTGCCCTCTCTAGAATGCGGTTCGAGGGCAGGTCACAAATCTCCCTGAACTTACATAGCAGGGAAGCGGGGTCACTGGCAGATTCTGCAGGAGTAGTCACCACGTTGTTGTCGTCCAGGACCGCTGGAGCGTAGGTGAAAGTTCTGGCTCTCTTCATGGCATCAGGTCCAACAAGGTTCAGTAGGAGGGAAGCTTTAAGGGAGTCAGGATCAGCGCGGTGTGCGACGTTGACAAAGTGTGTAAAATCAAATTCAAACGTGGCCCAGCGTTCAGAGATGTCAGCATCAAAGACAAGCTGCGCGGGCTTTCTGCAAGAGGACGCCATGGCCAGAGAGATTAAGCACAAAAGCACAAATCAAAAAAAAGAAATAAAACCCGATAGACAGGAGACACAAGTGTCTTCCAGCATCGACACCATGTAAATATGCAATTCACAAACTCTTAAAGTGTGCAACATCTTTTAATGACAGCACAGGGTATTACATGCATCTTCAAGCACTGGCTACATTCTTCGACTGAGCTGTACCCAGGAAGGGGAAGGCGTTATGATTGATGTTAACTAGGCGGGGTTAATGGGACTGAGGTAACTATATTATTGGTTGCATATAAACCATCTACAGATGGGTTATCTATGGCTCCTTGAGAAGGAACAACGAAAGCGGGAACCAGAAGAACTACCCTGCCGCTGCAGTTAATCAAATATCTACTGGTAAATTAGAAAAGCTATTGATCAAGCAATACAATCATGACTTCAATGAAAGAACTAGTAAGGAATCTGAAGAAATGTCCAGCGAAGAGTTAAAGTTCTTCGATATTATGAACTACTCAGTAAAGATGAAAGACGGACACTATTGTTTGGACTTTTCTTTCAAACAAGAAAGTGTTAGTCTGCCGAATAATCGTCATATGGCAGAGTAACGCATCCAAAATTTGAAACGTAAGTTTGGCAAGAATACGAAATTTAATGAGGAATATACGTCTTTCCTAAAGGATATGATTGACAAAGATTATGCCAAACTGGTACCAACAAACCAACTGAATCTAAGTGATGGAGAGCTATGATACATTCCGCACCATGGGGTGTGTCACTCGAAAAAAGGGACTGAGGATGGTCTTTAACTGGGCTGCAGTCTTCAAAAAAAATGTCACTTAACTGTCAACTACTGCAAGGTCCAGATCTTACCAAGTCACTCATTGCAGTTCTCATTAAATTCAGATAAGAACCAATTGCTTTGATGGCTGATATCAGAGCGACGTTTCATCGTCAAAGTATCAGAAAAACACATTGACTACCTGCGATTCTTATGGTTGAAGATCTTGTTGAATACCAGATGAAGGCACATCTCTTTGGAGCACTGTCATCACCAAGTTGTGTGAACTTTGCATCAAAGAAGACCACAGAGGACAACAAAGTTCATTTTACAGTGGAATGATGCCCAACTCCAGGTACTCCACCCTCTCTCACCAACGGCTCCCTGGGCCTCTGAGAAAGCAAGCCCCGCGATGTGTTTTAAACTCACAGCTCCAGGTACTCCACCCTCTCTCACCAACGGCTCCCTGGGCCTCTGTGAAAGCAAGCCCCGCGATGTGTTTTAAACTCACAGCTCCAGGTACTCCACCCTCTCTCACCAACGGCTCCCTGGGCCTCTGTGAAAGTAAGCCCCGCGATGTGTTTTATACTCACAGGTTCAGGTACTCCAACGTCTCGCACCCACGGCTCCCTGGGCCTCTGTGAAAGCCAGCCCCACGATGTGTTTTATACTCACAGCTCCAGGTACTCCACCCTCTCTCACCAACGGCTCCCTGGGCCTCTGTGAAAGCAAGCCCCGTGATGTGTTTTATACTCACAGCTCCAGGTACTCCACCCTCTCGCACCCACGGCTCCCTGGGCCTCTGGGAAAGCAAGCCCTGCGATGTGTTTTATACTCACAGCTCCAGGTACTCCACCCTTTTTCACCCTCGGCTCCCTGGGCCTCTGTGAAAGCAAGCCCCGCGATGTGTTTTATACTCACAGCTCCAGGTGCTCCACCCTCTCGCACCACGGCTCGCTGGGCCTCTGTGAAAGCAAGCCCCGCGATGTGTTTTATACTGACAGCTCCACGTACTCCACCCTCTCGCACCACGGCTCCCTGGGCCTCTGTGAAAGCAAGCCCCGTGATGTGTTTAATACTCACAGCTCCAGGTGCTCCACCCTCTCTCACCAACGGCTCCCTGGGCCTCTTGTGGTGAAGAAAGTTGATATTGTCCCTGGGGGCCATCCCACTGCAGAACCCTCCAAATTGCAAAAAGTATGCTTTTCTGGCCTGACATGGCTGACTACATTCTCAAGAATGTTGCTGCCTGCCCGATTTGCAATAGCCTGACCCCACACCAACAGAAGCAACCAGTTCTTCTGCACCCCACAGTAGCAGCCGACATCTTTGAGTGGCATGGCAAACAATACCTGTTTTAGTCAATTCCTATTCAGGATGATTCGAAATCGACTTGCTCAGTACCCCAACCTCAGCCATGGTCATTCAAAAACTAACTCTCCACTTCTCTGTCCACGGAGCCCACCTAAAGCTGCTCTCAGAGAATGGAACTCAATTCTCCAGTCAGCTCTTCAGGGATTTCACAAAACGCTGGGACTTTCACCACCCACCAGCAGCCTCGAGTACCCGCAGTACACGCGGTAAGAAGTGCAAACGAACTAATGGAACGCACACACAGGGGTGGCTCTGATGTCTATCTTGACTTACTCAACCTACGGAACATCATCCGTGACCCTCTCCTGGGATCTTCAGCCGAATGACTCATGTCACAGCGAACCCACTCCACCCTGCCTATGACCAAGCAACTACTAGAACCACAAGTTCATGCACCGTCAGTGATCCAATCCCAGCTCCAACGCCGCTGCGACATAGAAATAATATATTAGGATAAAGCCAGCTCTCTGCTTCAACCGCTCAACAAGGGACAGGTTGTCTGCTTACGGTCACTCCAAGGTTACGACCACCTCTGAGCCATTCTGGGGTCAATCGCAGAGCCATGCTTGTACCTGGTCAGTATTGACAATAGCGTCAATAACGTTATGGTAATAGACAATAGGTGCAGGAGTAGGCCATTCGGCCCTTCGAGCCAGCACCGCAATTCAATATGATCATGGCTGATCATCCTCAATCAGTACCCCATTCCTGCCTTCTCCCCATATCCCCTGACTCCGCTATCTTTAAGAGCCCTATCTAGCTCTCCCTTGAAAGTATCCAGAGAACTGTCCTCCAACACCCTTTGGGGAAGAGAATTCCACACTCACAGCTCTCTGTGAGAAAATGTGTTTCCTCATCTCCGTTCTAAATGGCTTACCCCTTATTTTTAAACTGTGGCCCCTGGTTCTGGACTCCCCCAATATCGGGAACATGTTTCCTGCCTCTTAACAATCTTATATGTTTCAATAAGATCCCCCTCATCCTTCTAAACTCCAGAGTGTACAAGACCAGCCCCTCCATTCTCTCAGCATATGACAGTCTCGCCATCCCGGTATTAACGTTGTAAACCTACGCTGCACTCCCTCAATAGCAAGAATGTCCTCCCTCAAATTAGGGGACCAAAACTGCACATAATACTCTAGGTGTGGTCTCACTAGGGCTCTGTACAACTGCAGAAGGACCTCTTTGCTCCTATACTCGACTCCTCTTGTTATAAAGGCCAACATGCCATTCGCTTTCTTCAATGCCTGCTGTACCTGCATGCTTACTTTCATAGATTGATGAACAAGGACCTCCAGATACCACTTTTCCCAACTTGACACCATTTAGATAGTTATCTGCCTTCCTGTTTTTGATACCTAGGTGGATAACCTCACATTTATCCACATTAAACTTCATCTGCCATGCATCTGTCCACTCCCCTAACCTGTCCAAATCACCTGCATTCTCATAGCATCCTCTTCACAGTTCACACTGCCATCCAGCTTTGTGTCTTCTGCAAATTTGCTAATGTTACTTTGAACAGAGGATTCCTAACGTATACATGGAGAAGGCCTACGCTTGGAAAGATATCAAGCCAGAAGATGTGGAGGCATTGATTTTGCTAAATTTCTTAGAGATTGGTGTAGCTCGATGCGAAATCTCAACCACATGGGGGAGATGAATCTTGTTATTAATACTAGAGACATCAATCTAAAACTGCCCAGACAACTGAGAGAAAAGTGGAGAGATAAAGCAGGCCGAAAAATGGAAACCGGAGCAAATAGAACAGAAGGAGAAGCCAGCTACTCGTGATGCTGTCACCTCACCTCAAGTAACTGTTCAAATTGAGGCTGGGGTAGAAGCCTGTATCTTCTCTATCTTACCAGTACAGGTAAGGAATAGCAAGACGAATACAGTGCTGCAAATATATGCATTTTTAGATCACGGACGTTCGGCTACCTTCTGCATAGAAGGCTTGATGAGAATGCTGGACATCACAGGAGAGGAGATTAAGATTCGATTGAATACCATGAATGAGGAGAAGGAGTCCGTTAATCATTACATTACAAGTATGGAAATATCTAGTCTGGATGAAGATAATTTTATCTGTTTACACATGAAACTATGCCTATTGGTCATCAAGATATACCCAGACATGAGGACTTGAGACAATGGCCTTACTTGAAGGATGTCAAAATATCTAAAATAGATTCTGATATAGACTTACTTATCGGAACGAATGCCTTGAAGGCATTGGAACCGATACAGATTGTTAGGAGCAAAGGTGATGGACCGTTTACTGTGAAAATCCTACTTGGGTGGGTTATCTATGGCTCCTTGAGAAGGAACAACGAAAGCGGGAACCAGAAGAACTACCCTGCCGCTGCTGTTAATCAAATATCTACTGGTAAATTAGAAAAGCTATTGATCAAGCAATACAATCATGACTTCAATGAAAGAACTAGTAAGGAATCTGAAGAAATGTCCAGCGAAGAGTTAAAGTTCTTCGATATTATGAACTACTCAGTAAAGATGAAAGACGGACACTATTGTTTGGACTTTTCTTTCAAACAAGAAAGTGTTAGTCTGCCGAATAATCGTCATATGGCAGAGTAACGCATCCAAAATTTGAAACGTAAGTTTGGCAAGAATACGAAATTTAATGAGGAATATACGTCTTTCCTAAAGGATATGATTGACAAAGATTATGCCAAACTGGTACCAACAAACCAACTGAATCTAAGTGATGGAGAGCTATGATACATTCCGCACCATGGAGTGTGTCAATCGAAAAAAGGGACTGAGGATGGTCTTCAACTGGGCTGCAGTCTTCCAAAAAATGTCACTTAACTGTCAACTACTGCAAGGTCCAGATCTTACCAAGTCACTCATTGCAGTTCTCATTAAATTCAGATAAGAACCAATTGCTTTGATGGCTGATATCAGAGTGACGTTTCATCGTCAAAGTATCAGAAAAACACATTGACTACCTGCGATTCTTACGGTTGAAGATCTTGTTGAATACCAGATGAAGGCACATCTCTTTGGAGCAGTGTCATCACCAAGTTGTGTGAACTTTGCATCAAAGAAGACCGCAGAGGACAACAAAGTTCATTTTACAGTGGAATGATGACCAGCTCCAGGTACTCCACCCTCTCTCAGCAACGGCTCCCTGGGCCTCTGTGAAAGCAAGCCCCGCGATGTGTTTTATACTCACAGCTCCAGGTACTCCACCCTCTCTCACCAACGGCTCCCTGGGCCTCTGTGAAAGTAAGCCCCGCGATGTGTTTTATACTCACAGCTCCAGGTACTCCAACGTCTCGCACCCACGGCTCCCTGGGCCTCTGTGAAATCAAGCGCCGCGATGTGTTTTATACTCACAGCTCCAGGTACTCCACCCTCTGACCAACGGCTCCCTGGGCCTCTGTGAAAGCAAGCCCCGTGATGTGTTTTATACTCACAGCTCCAGGTACTCCACCCTTTTTCACCCACGGCTCCCTGGGCCTCTGTGAAAGCAAGCCCCGTGATGTGTTTTATACTCACAGCTCCAGGTGCTCCACCCTCTCGCACCAACGGCTCCCTGGGCCTCTGTGAAAGCAAGCCCCGCGATGTGTTTAATACTCACAGCTCCAGGTACTCCACCCTCTCTCACCAACGGCTCCCTGGGCCTCTTGTGAAGAAAGTTGATATTGTCCCTGGGGGCCATCCCACTGCAGAACCCTCCAACATGTAAAGGTATGCTTTTCTGGCCTGACATGGCTGGCTACATTCTCAAGAATGTTGCTGCCTGCCCGATTTGCAATAGCCTGACCCCACACCAACAGAAGCAACCAGTTCTTCTGCACCCCACAGTAGCAGCCGACATCTTTGAGTGGCACGGCAAACAATACCTTTTTAGTCAATTCCTATTCAGGATGATTCGAAATCGACTTGCTCAGTACCCCAACCTCAGCCATGGTCATTCAAAAACTAACTCGCCACTTCTCTGTCCACGGAGCCCCCCTAAAGCTGCTCTCAGACAATGGAACTCAATTCTCCAGTCAGCTCTTCAGGGATTTCACAAAACGCTGGGACTTTCACCACCCACCAGCAGCCGCGAGTACCCGCAGTCAAACGGCCTGGTCGTGCACGCGGTAAGAAGTGCAAATGAACTAATGGAACGCACACACAGGGGTGGCTCTGATGTCTATCTTGACTTACTCAACCTACGGAACATCGTCCGTGACCCTCTCCTGGGATCTTCAGCCGAATGACTCATGTCACAGCGAACCCACTCCACCCTGCCTATGACCAAGCAACTACTAGAACCGCAAGTTCATGCACCGTCAGTGATCCAATCCCAGCTCCAACGCCGCTGCGACATAGAAATAATATATTAGGATAAAGCCAGCTCTCTGCTTCAACCGCTCAACAAGGGACAGGTTGTCTGCTTACGGTCACTCCAAGGTTACGACCACCTCTGAGCCATTCTGGGGTCAATTGCAGAGCCATGCTTGTACCTGGTCAGTATTGACAATAGCGTCAATAACGTTATGGTAATAGACAATAGGTGCAGGAGTAGGCCATTCGGCCCTTCGAGCCAGCACCGCAATTCAATATGATCATGGCTGATCATCCTCAATCAGTACCCCATTCCTGCCTTCTCCCCATATCCCCTGACTCCGCTATCTTTAAGAGCCCTATCTAGCTCTCCCTTGAAAGTATCCAGAGAACTGTCCTCCACCACCCTTTGGGGCAGAGAATTCCAGACTCACAGCTCTCTGTGAGAAAAAGTGTTTCCTCATCTCCGTTCTAAATGGCTTACCCCTTATTTTTAAACTGTGGCCCCTGGTTCTGGACTCCCCCAATATCGGGAACATGTTTCCTGCCTCTTAACAATCTTATATGTTTCAATAAGATCCCCCTCATCCTTCTAAACTCCAGAGTGTACAAGACCAGCCCCTCCATTCTCTCAGCATATGACAGTCCCGCCATCCCGGTATTAACGTTGTAAACCTACGCTGCACTCCCTCAATAGCAAGAATGTCCTCCTTCAAATTAGGGGACCAAAACTGCACACAATACTCTAGGTGTGGTCTCACTAGGGCTCTGTACAACTGCAGAAGGACCTCTTTGCTCCTATACTCGACTCCTCTTGTTATAAAGGCCAACATGCCATTCGCTTTCTTCACTGCCTGCTGTACCTGCATGCTTACTTTCATAGATTGATGAACAAGGACCTTCAGATACCACTTTTCCCAACTTGACACCATTTGGATAGTTATCTGCCTTCCTGTTTTTGATACCTAGGTGGATAACCTCACATTTATCCACATTAAACTTCATCTGCCATGCATCTGTCCACTCCCCTAACCTGTCCAAATCACCTGCATTCTCATAGCATCCTCCTCACAGTTTACACTGCTATCCAGCTTTGTGTCTTCTGTAAATTTGCTAATGTTACTTTGAACAGAGGATTCCTAACGTATACATGGAGAAGGCCTACGCTTGGAAAGATATCAAGCCAGAAGATGTGGAGGCATTGATTTTGCTAAATTTCTTAGAGGTTGGTGTAGCTCGATGCAAAATCTCAACCACATGAGGGAGATGAATCTTGTTATTAATACTAGAGCCATCAATCTAAAACTGCCCAGACAACTGAGAGAAAAGTGGAGAGATGAAGCAGGTCAAAAAATGGAAACCGGAGCAAATAGAACAGAAGGAGAAGCCAGCTACTTGTGATGCTGTCACCTCACCTCAAGTAACTGTTCAAATTGAGGCTGGGGTAGAAGCCTGTATCTTCTCTATCTTACCAGTACAGGTAAGGAATAGCAAGACGAATACAGTGCTGCAAATATATGCATTTTTAGATCACGGAAGTTCGGCTACCTTCTGCATAGAAGGCTTGATGAGAATGCTGGACATCACAGGAGAGGAGATTAATATTCGATTGCATACCATGAATGAAGAGAAGGAGTCCGTTAATCATTACATTACAAGTATGGAAATATCTAGTCTGGATGAAGATAATTTTATACCAATATCTGTTTACACATGAAACTATGCCTATTGGTCATCAAGATGTACCCAGACATGAGGACTTGAGACAATGGCCTTACTTGAAGGATGTCAAAATATCTAAAATAGATTCTGATATTGACTTACTTATCGGAACGAATGCCTTGAAGGCATTGGAACCGATACAGATTGTTAGGAGCAAAGGTGATGGACCGTTTACTGTGAAAATCCTACTTGGATGGGTTATCTATGGCTCCTTGAGAAGGAACAACGAAAGCGGGAACCAGAAGAACTACCCTGCCACTGCTGTTAATCAAATATCTACTGGTAAATTAGAAAAGCTATTGATCAAGCAATACAATCATGACTTCAATGAAAGAACTAGTAAGGAATCTGAAGAAATGTCCAGCGAAGAGTTAAAGTTCTTCGATATTATGAACTACTCAGTAAAGATGAAAGACGGACACTATTGTTTGGACTTTTCTTTCAAACAAGAAAGTGTTAGTCTGCCGAATAATCGTCATATGGCAGAGTAACGCATCCAAAATTTGAAACGTAAGTTTGGCAAGAATACGAAATTTAATGAGGAATATACGTCTTTCCTAAAGGATATGATTGACAAAGATTATGCCAAACTGGTACCAACAAACCAACTGAATCTAAGTGATGGAGAGCTATGATACATTCCGCACCATGGGGTGTGTCACTCGAAAAAAGGGACTGAGGATGGTCTTTAACTGGGCTGCAGTCTTCAAAAAAATGTCACTTAACTGTCAACTACTGCAAGGTCCAGATCTTACCAAGTCACTCATTGCAGTTCTCATTAAATTCAGATAAGAACCAATTGCTTTGATGGCTGATATCAGAGCGACGTTTCATCATCAAAGTTTCAGAAAAACACATTGACTACCTGCGATTCTTACAGTTGAAGATCTTGTTGAATACCAGATGAAGGCACATCACTGAAGGAGCAGTGTCATCACCAAGTTGTGTGAACTTTGCATCAAAGAAGACCGCAGAGGGCAACAAAGTTCATTTTACAGTGGAATGATGACCAGCTCCAGGTACTCCACCCTCTCTCAGCAACGGCTCCCTGGGCCTCTGTGAAAGCAAGCCCCGCGATGTGTTTTATACTCACAGGTCCAGGTACTCCACCCTCTCTCACCAACGGCTCCCTGGGCCTCTGTGAAAGTAAGCCCCGCGATGTGTTTTATACTCACAGCTCCAGGTACTCCACCCTCTCTCAGCAACGGCTCCCTGGGCCTCTGTGAAAGTAAGCCCCGCGATGTGTTTTATACTCACAGGTCCAGGTACTCCAACGTCTGGCACCCACGGCTCCCTGGGCCTCTGTGAAAGCAAGCCCCGCGATGTGTTTTATACTTACAGCTCCAGGTACTCCACCCTTTTTCACCCACGGCTCCCTGGGCCTCTGTGAAAGCAAGCCCCGCGATGTGTTTTATACTCACAGCTCTAGATGCTCCACCCTCTCGCACCACGGCTCGCTGGGCCTCTGTGAAAGCAAGCACCACTATCTGTTTAATACTCACAGCTCCACGTACTCCACCCTCTCGCACCAACGGCTCCCTGGGCCTCTGTGAAAGCAAGCCCCGCGATGTGTTTTATACTCACAGCTCCAGGTACTCCACCCTCTCTCACCAACGGCTCCCTGGGCCTCTTGTTGTGAAGAAAGTTGATATTGTCCCTGGGGGCCATCCCACTGCAGAACCCTCCAAATTGCAAAAGGTATGCTTTTCTGGCCTGACATGGCTGACTACATTCTCAAGAATGTTGCTGCCTGCCCGATTTGCAATAGCCTGACCCCACACCAACAGAAGCAACCAGTTCTTCTGCACCCCACAGTAGCAGCCGACATCTTTGAGTGGCATGGCAAAAAATACCTGTTTTAGTCAATTCCTATTCAGGATGATTCGAAATCGACTTGCTCAGTACCCCAACCTCAGCCATGGTCATTCAAAAACTAACTCGCCATTTCTCTGTCCATGGAGCCCCCCTGAAGCAGCACTCAGACAATGGAACTCAATTCTCCAGTCAGCTCTTCAGGGATTTCACAAAACGCTGGGACTTTCACCACCCACCAGCAGCCGCGAGTACCCGCAGTCAAACGGCCTGGTCGTGCACGCGGTAAGAAGTGCAAACGAACTAATGGAACGCACACACAGGGGTGGCTCTGATGTCTATCTTGACTTACTCAACCTACGGAACATCGTCCGTGACCCTCTCCTGGGATCTTCCGCCGAATGACTCATGTCACAGCGAACCCGCTCCACCCTGCCTATGGCCAAGCAACTACTAGAACCACAAGTTCATGCACCGTCAGTGATCCAATCCCAGCTCCAACGCCGCTGCGACATAGAAATAATATATTAGGATAAAGCCAGCTCTCTGCTTCAACCGCTCAGCAAGGGACAGGTTGTCTGCTTACGGTCACTCCAAGCATACGACCACCTCTGAGTCATTCTGGGGTCAATCGCAGAGCCAAGCTTGTATCTGGTCAATATTGACAATAGCGTCAATAACGTTATGGTAATAGACAATAGGTGCAGGAGTAGGCCATTCGGCCCTTCAAGCCAGCACCGCAATTCAATATGATCATGGCTGATCATCCTCAATCAGTACCCCATTCCTGCCTTCTCCCCATATCCCGACTCCGCTATCTTTAAGAGCCCTATCTAGCTCTCCCTTGAAAATATCCAGAGAACTGTCCTCCACCACCCTTTGGGGCAGAGAATTCCACACTCACAGCTCTCTGTGAGAAAAAGTGTTTCCTCATCTCCGTTCTAAATGGCTTACCCCTTATTTTTAAACTGGTTCTGGACTCCCCCAACATCGGGAACATGTTTCCTGCCTCTAAACAATCTTATATGTTTCAATAAGATCCCCCTCATCGTTCTAAACTCCAGAGTGTACAAGACCAGCCCCTCCATTCTCTCAGCATATGACAGTCCCGCCTTCCCGGGAATTAACGTAGTAAACCTACGCTGCACTCCCTCAATAGCAAGAATGTCCTTCCTCAAATTAGGGGACCAAAACTGCACACAATACTCTAGGTGTGGTCTCACTAGGGCTCTGTACAACTGCAGAAGGACCTCTTTGCTCCTATACTCGACTACTCTTGTTATAAAGGCCAACATGCCATTCGCTTTCTTCACTGCCTGCTGTACCTGCATGCTTACTTTCATAGATTGATGAACAAGGACCTCCAGATACCACTTTTCCCAACTTGACACCATTTAGATAGTTATCTGCCTTCCTGTTTTTCATACCTAGGTGGATAACCTCACATTTATCCACATTAAACTTCATCTGCCATGCATCTGTCCACTCCCCTAACCTGTCCAAATCACCTGCATTCTCATAGCATCCTCCTCACAGTTCACACTGCCATCCAGCTTTGTGTCTTCTGTAAATTTGCTAATGTTACTTTGAACAGAGGATTCCTAACGTATACATGGAGAAGGCCTACGCTTGGAAAGATATCAAGCCAGAAGATGTGGAGGCATTGATTTTGCTAAATTTCTTAGAGGTTGGTGTAGCTCGATGCAAAATCTCAACCACATGGGGGAGATGAATCTTGTTATTAATACTAGAGCCATCAATCTAAAACTGCCCAGACAACTGAGAGAAAAGTGGAGAGATAAAGCAGGCCGAAAAATGGAAACCGGAGCAAATAGAACAGAAGGAGAAGCGAGCTACTCGTGATGCTGTCACCTCACCTCAAGTAACTGTTCAAATTGAGGCTGGGGTAGAAGCCTGTATCTTCTCTATCTTACCAGTACAGGTAAGGAATAGCAAGACGAATACAGTGCTGCAAATATATGCATTTTGGATCACGGAAGTTCGGCTACCTTCTGCATAGAAGGCTTGATGAGAATGCTGGACATCACAGGAGAGGAGATTAAGATTCGATTGCATACCATGAATGAAGAGAAGGAGTCCGTTAATCATTACATTACAAGTATGGAAATATCTAGTCTGGATGAAGATAATTTTATACCAATATCTGTTTACACATGAAACTATGCCTATTGGTCATCAAGATATACCCAGACATGAGGACTTGAGACAATGGCCTTACTTGAAGGATGTCAAAATATCTAAAATAGATTCTGATATTGACTTACTTATCGGAACGAATGCCTTGAAGGCATTGGAACCGATACAGATTGTTAGGAGCAAAGGTGATGGACCGTTTACTGTGAAAATCCTACTTGGATGGGTTATCTATGGCTCCTTGAGAAGGAACAACGAAAGCGGGAACCAGAAGAACTACCCTGCCGCTGCTGTTAATCAAATATCTACTGGTAAATTAGAAAAGCTATTGATCAAGCAATACAATCATGACTTCAATGAAAGAACTAGTAAGGAATCTGAAGAAATGTCCAGCGAAGAGTTAAAGTTCTTCGATATTATGAACTACTCAGTAAAGATGAAAGACGGACACTATTGTTTGGACTTTTCTTTCAAACAAGAAAGTGTTAGTCTGCCGAATAATCGTCATATGGCAGAGTAACGCATCCAAAATTTGAAACGTAAGTTTGGCAAGAATACGAAATTTAATGAGGAATATACGTCTTTCCTAAAGGATATGATTGACAAAGATTATGCCAAACTGGTACCAACAAACCAACTGAATCTAAGTGATGGAGAGCTATGATACATTCCGCACCATGGGGTGTGTCACTCGAAAAAAGGGACTGAGGATGGTCTTTAACTGGGCTGCAGTCTTCAAAAAAATGTCACTTAACTGTCAACTACTGCAAGGTCCAGATCTTACCAAGTCACTCATTGCAGTTCTCATTAAATTCAGATAAGAACCAATTGCTTTGATGGCTGATATCAGAGCGACGTTTCATCGTCAAAGTATCAGAAAAACACATTGACTATCTGCGATTCTTACGGTTGAAGATCTTGTTGAATACCAGATGAAGGCACATCTCTTTGGAGCAGTGTCATCACCAAGTTGTGTGAACTTTGCATCAAAGAAGACCGCAGAGGACAACAAAGTTCATTTTACAGTGGAATGATGACCAGCTCCAGGTACTCCACCCTCTCTCAGCAACGGCTCCCTGGGCCTCTGTGAAAGCAAGCCCCGCGATGTGTTTTATACTCACAGGTCCAGGTACTCCAACGTCTGGCACCCACGGCTCCCTGGGCCTCTGTGAAAGCAAGCCCCGTGATGTGTTTTATACTCACAGCTCCAGGTACTCCACCCTTTTTCACCCACGGCTCCCTGGGCCTCTGTGAAAGCAAGCCCCGCGATGTGTTTTATACTCACAGCTCCAGGTGCTCCACCCTCTCGCACCAACGGCTCCCTGGGCCTCTGTGAAAGCAAGCCCCGCGATGTGTTTAATACTCACAGCTCCAGGTACTCCACCCTCTCTCACCAACGGCTCCCTGGGCCTCTGTGAAAGCAAGCCCCGCGATGTGTTTTATACTCACAGCTCCAGGTGCTCCACCCTCTCTCACCAACGGCTCCCTGGGCCTCTTGTTGTGAAGAAAGTTGATATTGTCCCTGGGGGCCATCCCACTGCAGAACCCTCCAAATTGCAAAAGGTATGCTTTTCTGGCCTGACATGGCTGACTACATTCTCAAGAATGTTGCTGCCTGCCCGATTTGCAATAGCCTGGCCCCACACCAACAGAAGCAACCAGTTCATCTGCACCCCACAGTAGCAGCCGACATCTTTGAGTGGCATGGCAAACAATACCTTTTTAGTCAATTCCTATTCAGGATGATTCGAAATCGACTTGCTCAGTACCCCAACCTCAGCCATGGTCATTCAAAAATTAACTCGCCACTTCTCTGTCCACGGAGCCCCCCTAAAGCTGCTCTCAGACAATGGAACTCAATTCTCCAGTCAGCTCTTCAGGGATTTCACAAAACGCTGGGACTTTCACCACCCACCAGCAGCCGCGAGTACCCGCAGTCAAACGGCCTGGTCGTGCACGCGGTAAGAAGTGCAAATGAACTAATGGAACGCACACACAGGGGTGGCTCTGATGTCTATCTTGACTTACTCAACCTACGGAACATCGTCCGTGACCCTCTCCTGGGATCTTCGGCCGAATGACTCATGTCACAGCGAACCCGCTCCACCCTGCCTATGACCAAGCAACTACTAGAACCACAAGTTCATGCACCGTCAGTGATCCAATCCCAGCTCCAACGCCGCTGCGACATAGAAATAATATATTAGGATAAAGCCAGCTCTCTGCTTCAACCGCTCAACAAGGGACAGGTTGTCTGCTTACGGTCACTCCAAGGTTACGACCACCTCTGAGCCATTCTGGGGTCAATCGCAGAGCCATGCTTGTACCTGGTCAGTATTGACAATAGCGTCAATAACGTTATGGTAATAGACAATAGGTGCAGGAGTAGGCCATTCGGCCCTTCAAGCCAGCACCGCAATTCAATATGATCATGGCTGATCATCCTCAATCAGTACCCCATTCCTGCCTTCTCCCCATATCCCCTGACTCCGCTATCTTTAAGAGCCATATCTAGCTCTCCCTTGAAAGTATCCAGAGCACCGTCCTCCACCACCCTTTCGGGCAGAGAATTCCACAGACTCACAGCTCTCTGTGAGAAAAAGTGTTTCCTCATCTCCGTTCTAAATGGCTTACCCCTTATTTTTAAACTGTGGCCCCTGGTTCTGGACTCCCCCAATATCGGGAACATGTTTCCTGCCTCTTAACAATCTTATATGTTTCAATAAGATCCCCCTCATCCTTCTAAACTCCAGAGTGTACAAGACCAGCCCCTCCATTCTCTCAGCATATGACAGTCCCGCCATCCCGGTATTAACGTTGTAAACCTACGCTGCACCCCCTCAATAGCAAGAATGTCCTCCCTCAAATTAGGGGACCAAAACTGCACACAATACTCTAGGTGTGGTCTCACTAGGGCTCTGTACAACTGCAGAAGGACCTCTTTGCTCCTATACTCGACTCCTCTTGTTATAAAGGCCAACATGCCATTCGCTTTCTTCACTGCCTGCTGTACCTGCATGCTTACTTTCATAGATTGATGAACAAGGACCTCCAGATACCACTTTTCCCAACTTGACACCATTTAGATAGTTATCTGCCTTCCTGTTTTTCATACCTAGGTGGATAACCTCACATTTATCCACATTAAACTTTATCTGCCATGCATCTGTCCACTCCCCTAACCTGTCCAAATCACCTGCATTCTCATAGCATCCTCCTCACAGTTCACACTGCCATCCAGCTTTGTGTCTTCTGCAAATTTGCTAATGTTACTTTGAACAGAGGATTCCTAACGTATGCATGGAGAAGGCCTACGCTTGGAAAGATATCAAGCTGTGATATCTGTGAAAACCCTACTTGGATGGTGTAAATATGCAATTCACAAACTCTTAAAGTGTGCAACATCTTTTAATGACAGCACAGGGTATTACATGCATCTTCAAGCACTGGCTACATTCTTCTACTGAGCTGTACCCAGGAAGGGGAAGGCGTTATGATTGATGTTAACTAGGCGGGGTTAATGGGACTGAGGTAACTATATTATTGGTTGCATATAAACCATCTACATCCTTCCCCTTAGAAAATCAAAACAGATTGTTGTCACGACAACAGAATTAAACAGCAGAATTAAACAAAATCGCCATAACGAACAGGTGGCTTGCTGATCCGGCCCGAGCGCGTACGGATGTCTCCCCCTTCCCCCGAAAGAGCAGAAGAAACAGGAGGACGCGAGGCAGCTGGGGAAACAGGGAAGGGTGGCGGAGTGGGAGAAACAGGAGAGTGAGAACCGCGACCGACAACAGGGGACCCGCGCAGAGGGGAACCAGGCGCTCGATATGGGGATCAAGGCATGCAGGGAACACTGGCTGGGACAGCAGCTGGCTGCTGGTCTGAGAGTGGCGGGGCATAGGGCCCCGGGGGCTGCGGCTTCGGCTCATTAACCGCAAGCAGGTGTTGTCGGCTTCTTCGGTAGATGGTACCCTCATAGTCGACCAGATACGAACGAGGTGAGTTGGCCACCCCAACCACGGTAGCCTGACGGGAGTGACCACCGGTGGTCTGTAACCGAACAACCTGTCCAGGCAACAGGGGATCGAGTGGTCTGCACGACCGATCGTGGGAACGCCGCTGGCTGTCATGTTCCTCTTGAATGCGCCTCTGCACGGAGGCAGGCTCCAGCACCCGAGGTTTCAGTTGGCGCTGGGCAATCGGGATGGTAGATCTGGTTGTTCTGGACATCAGACGCTGAGCAGGTGACCCCATGGCCGGATCCCTGGAAACATTCCTGAGGTTCAGGAGGTCCAAATACAAATCAGAGTTGGATAGTCTCGCCTGTTCCATCAGAAGCTTGGCGCTGCGGACGGCCCGTTCTGCCAGCCGTTGCTCTGTGGGTACTCTGGACTGCTGGTGAAATGCACGAAATTCCACGTCGGCAAAACTTTTGAACTCTCGGCTGGTAAACTGCCTGCCGTTGTCAGTCTGCAGCCTGACAGGGGACCCAAAAGTGGAGAAGTGTTTCCGCAGCTTTCGGATCACCATCTCCGACGTGAGGGATGTCAGCAAATCCACTTCGAACCAGTACGAGTCGACCAGGACAAGGTAGTGGTTACCACGCCACTCGAAAATGTCGGCAGCCAACGAGGACCAAGCCAAGGCAGGAGCGGGCTGTTGCAGCAGGGGCTGTCACTGCTGGTGTGGAGCAAGACTGTTGCACGTGGAGCAGGCAGAAACTCGGTCTCGGATATATTTGGCCATTCCAGGCCAGTAGAATTGGCACTGAGCGTGGGCGAGTGTTGCATCGACCCCAGGGTGTCCGCTATGGGCTGCACAATAGTAAAAGTCAAACAGGGAAGACGGGACTACAACTTTATGTCCCTTGACGATAACGCCATCCTGGAGCACCAGTTCGTCGCGGACCAGGAAGAAAGGCTGTGTTTCAGACAGCGCAGCGGAGCGCTTTGTTGGCCACCCTGCTTTAATCACAGAGGCAAGCCGCTGCAAAACTGGATCGGCAGCGGTGTGCTCGGCTAAAACCTGTAGCTGCTTGGTGGGAATAAAGTTAACGCCCGTACGAGCAAATCTTCAGTTTCGTAGGGGTGGCGAGCGCAGGAGGTCCGCGGGGCGCGCGATAGGGTGTCCGCAATGTGCATCTCGGTGCCCTTCTTGTAGATTATATTGAAGTCGAAACGCTGGAGCTGCAGCATCATACGCTGCAGCCTGGCGGGGGCAGCGTGAATCGGCTTGTTCAGGATTGTCACCAGTGGCTGGTGGTCGGTTTCGACCATAAATCTGCTGCCGAACAGGAATTCTCTGAACTTGGAGCAGGCAAACACCACTGCGAGCAGCTCCTTCTCGATCTGAGCGTACTGCTGCTCGGTGTCCGTCATGGTGCGGGAGGCATAGGAGACAGGGTGTAACGATCCATCGACAGACTGAAGGCAAGCCGCACCCAGGCCGAACTTGGAAGCGTCACAGGTGACGGTGATGGGGCGACTCACGTCGAAGAACCGCAACGTCGGAGTGCTAATCAGTTTTGACTTGAGGCAGTCAAAGGCCTGCTGGTGATGTGGGAGTCAGACCCAGGCGATATCCTTTTTTGTCAGCTGCCGCAGGGGAGCACTCAGCTCACTGAGGTTTGGTACAAACTTCCCTAGGTAGTTTACCATGCCCAAGAATCGTTGCAGACCTGGCACGTCGGTGGGGGCTGCCATCTCGGAGATGGCAGCTGCCTTCAAGGGGTCGGGTTTTAGTCCGTTAGAGTGAAAACATGTCCAACATACGTGACCTCTGAGACACGAAACCGGCACTTCTTGGGATTCAGCTTCAGGTTCGCCTTCCGCGCCCGATCCAGGACGCGGCGGAGGTTCAGGTCGTGCTCGGCAACGTCCTTCCCATAAACCAGGATATCATCCACGATGATGGCACATGGCAGGTCCGAGAATATCTGCTCCATCGATCGCTGGAACACCTCGCTAGCGGAATTGATGCCGAATGGCATTCGCAGGAACTTGAGTCTGCCAAACGGTGTGGCGAAGGTCGTCAGGTCAGAAGACGCTTTGTCCAACGGGATCTGCCAAAACGAGTTCTTAGCGTCTAGGACCGAAAAGATGGTGGCTTGCCCGACCTGAGCCGCCACGTCCTCAACAGACCGCATGGGGTAGTGTGGTCGCCTGATGGCAAGGTTTAAGTCCTTCGGGTTGATACACACACGTATTTCGTTCTTGTCTTTCTTTATCGTGGCAACCATGGTGGAGACCCAATCGTGGGCTCGCTAACCGCTTCTAGCACCCCCTTTTCGACCATGTTGTTAAGCATCGCCTCGACCCTGTCTTTCATGGCGTGAGACACCCTGTGAGGTGCGCGGACCACGGGTTGTATATTTGGGTCAATGGAAATATGGTATGTCAGTGGTAACTTTCCCAGGTCATCGTTGAACAGGTCCTGGTATTCTGCAACCGGGTTAAACGACAGTTGCACTTTGTGGACCGTGCGGTCGAAGGACACCAGGCCAAGATCTTGGCACGCACGGTTGCCGAGCAGGGTTACACAGTCAGAGTTCAAAACATAGAAAACCAGGTTTCTCGTGGCCTTTTGCAGCACGCAAGTTAAAGTGCCCTCCCCGCAGGCCTTAGAATTTCTCCACCATAGGCGTGCAGGGTAGCATCGTCAGCAACCAGGGGCTCATTATTCCTTATCTTGTTAAAAAGATTCATTGACAAAACGTTGACCTTCGCACCTGTGTCTAACTTTGCAAGGAAGGTCACATCATTGACAGTCACAGATACGGAGGGATCAGGGCGGTGGGCGGGTGTCTGTAGGAGGGTAAACACATGCGAGTCCTCGGGAGGATTAATTGGATCTGCATCATAGGATTCAACTATGTTGGGCTGTGAGTCGTAACAGACATCAGATTGTCTGAAGAAGGGTCTCGACCCGAAACGTCGCCTATCTCCTTCGCTCCTTAGATGCTGCTGCACCCGCTGAGTTTCTCCAGCATTTTGTGTAACCCTCAGATTGTCTCAGCATGTTTAGACTGGGTCTGGAAATCTGTGCCTGTCTCCCACGGGAACGGAATAAATGACAGGCGGCAGAGAAGTGATTTAGTTTTTTACAAAAGTTACAGGCCTTGCCATAGGCGGGGCACGTCGACAGTCTGTGGTGCATGTAGTTACAGTTTGGGCACCTTTATGGGGGCGGTTCATCAGGACCTGGGTTGGCACGCGGCAGGAAAGCATTGTTTTCCATCCGAGGCTGTGGTCTCCTAAACCCAGCCAGGTTGACAGATTTATTGCCTGAGTCCCGGTGGTCATCTGGCAATACAACGACCTCAGACAATCTGCAGGCATGCATGGCTTTTTCCAATGTTAGATCCGGATCCCTTAGCAGCTCACACCGCAGCTTCTGGTCACGCATGCCAGTTACTAAAATGTCTCTAGTGAGCTGGTCTGTCATGTCACCAAAACGGCACCGCTGGGCGAGATGGCGCAAATCAGCAATAAAACATTCAACAGGTTCATCCGGCAACTGTTTCCTTGTAAAGAACCGTGCCCTCTCTAGAATGCGGTTCGAGGGCAGGTCACAAATCTCCCTGAACTTACATAGCAGGGAAGCGGGGTCACTGGCAGATTCTGCAGGAGTAGTCACCACGTTGTTGTCGTCCAGGACCGCTGGAGCGTAGGTGAAAGTTCTGGCTCTCTTCATGGCATCAGGTCCAACAAGGTTCAGTAGGAGGGAAGCTTTAAGGGAGTCAGGATCAGCGCGGTGTGCGACGTTGACAAAGTGTGTAAAATCAAATTCAAACGTGGCCCAGCGTTCAGAGATGTCAGCATCAAAGACAAGCTGCGCGGGCTTTCTGCAAGAGGACGCCATGGCCAGAGAGATTAAGCACAAAAGCACAAATCAAAAAAAAGAAATAAAACCCGATAGACAGGAGACACAAGTGTCTTCCAGCATCGACACCATGTAAATATGCAATTCACAAACTCTTAAAGTGTGCAACATCTTTTAATGACAGCACAGGGTATTACATGCATCTTCAAGCACTGGCTACATTCTTCGACTGAGCTGTACCCAGGAAGGGGAAGGCGTTATGATTGATGTTAACTAGGCGGGGTTAATGGGACTGAGGTAACTATATTATTGGTTGCATATAAACCATCTACAGATGGGTTATCTATGGCTCCTTGAGAAGGAACAACGAAAGCGGGAACCAGAAGAACTACCCTGCCGCTGCAGTTAATCAAATATCTACTGGTAAATTAGAAAAGCTATTGATCAAGCAATACAATCATGACTTCAATGAAAGAACTAGTAAGGAATCTGAAGAAATGTCCAGCGAAGAGTTAAAGTTCTTCGATATTATGAACTACTCAGTAAAGATGAAAGACGGACACTATTGTTTGGACTTTTCTTTCAAACAAGAAAGTGTTAGTCTGCCGAATAATCGTCATATGGCAGAGTAACGCATCCAAAATTTGAAACGTAAGTTTGGCAAGAATACGAAATTTAATGAGGAATATACGTCTTTCCTAAAGGATATGATTGACAAAGATTATGCCAAACTGGTACCAACAAACCAACTGAATCTAAGTGATGGAGAGCTATGATACATTCCGCACCATGGGGAACTCATTGCAGTTCTCATTAAATTCAGATAAGAACCAATTGCTTTGATGGCTGATATCAGAGCGACGTTTCATCGTCAAAGTATCAGAAAAACACATTGACTACCTGCGATTCTTATGGTTGAAGATCTTGTTGAATACCAGATGAAGGCACATCTCTTTGGAGCAGTGTCATCACCAAGTTGTGTGCTTTGCATCAAAGAAGACCGCAGAGTTTAACAAATTTCATTTTACAGTGGAATGATGACCACTTTGAAGAATAATTTCTATGTGGGTGATTGTTTAAAATCCATGTCTACTGAGCAGGAAGCAATTCAAATGATAAAACATCTGACTTCCCTCTGCAATAGGGGAGGATTCATGCTTTCCATGTGGATCAGCATCAGTAGCGTTGTATTGGAAGCATTCTACCAGATGATAGAGCCAAAGAGACTAGAGAGTTTGATTTGGACAAAGACAATTTGGCAATGGAAAGAGCATTGGGAGCTACTGATGTTTCATTAATGGAAATATTTTAACACAAAAGAAAATCCTGCGGATGATAAGAGATGGATCAATGGACCAGAGTTTCTCTGTAAGCCAGACCGAGAATGGCCAAAACATGAGCTGGGATTTGAAACCTCTGCTAATGATCCAGAAATTAAACAAAGCACAGTGAAAGTTATTACTAAAAATCCTATTATTCTCTCGAATGATTTTCACACTTCAACATCATTGTAACAACATATCCATGAGTTGACGGAATATGACTTTAATCATACATAATATGTATAATTATCTATACTATTACTAAAACTCTCATTTTGCCGTTTATTCTCTGTACCGTTTATTGCTAGGATATTTGTGCCACCTTACTCATTGGTCTCCTCTCCTCCACGTGCACCAAGTTTTGTTCCAATCGGTGGAAGATTACAAAATTTATGAAGGTTTAACAAATCGTTATATCAGCAGATTGGTCTTCTCGCCTGTCTGTCACCACTCTCGCCACCCACGGGCGGCCCGGCCAGACCGACCACTCTCACAACCCACCGGCCGCCCGCCCCAACATTCACCACCCACCAGCAGCCCGACCGATCCTCCACATCATCCATCGGCCTACCGACAAGCCCGACCGACAGACTGACCGATTGATCGACCAACCGACTGACTGACTGACTGACTCACTGATTGACCCTAACTTTATACAGCTAAATCAATTGAAAAACAAAATTATCAGCAAGGTTAGAATAACCTTTATTCCTTGGAAACCTCGTTATTGTTTTGATGTTATGAGGAGGCAGCCATGATCCCAAGGTCATCGCTGCCTAGCTACCATAAAACAAAGCGCGGGATTGATGTCAGACGCAAATTGACCAATGTCAAATGTGCATTGATTGGACAATTACTACTCGGAGCTTTTTCTCATATTTTTGAAAAAATGTGCAGGTTTTGGTCTTGACGAGTTTCAGGTATGATTTATATATTTTTACACAATATGTTAAAAATTCAGGTAGTTACGTGAGTTGGGTCACGAACTTGAACGAAAAAGCTCCTCGGCCCACAGCCCAATAATTGAACTGCAACTAGAATGGAATGGAACTGCAACTAGATTCTGGAGTAGTTCCTGAGGATTGGAGGGTAGCAAATGTAACCCCACTTTTTAAAAAGGGAGGGAGAGAGAAAATGGGGAATTACAGACCAGTTAGTCTAACATCGGTAGTGGGGAAAATGCTAGAGTCCGTTATTAAAGATGGGATAGCAGCACATTTGGAAAGTGGTGAAATCATTGGACAAAGTCAGCATGGATTTATGAAAGGTAAATCATGCCTGACGAATCTCATAGAATTTTTCGAGGATGTAATTAGTAGAGTGGATAAGGGAGAACCTGTGGATGTGTTATATCTGTACTTTCAGAAGGCTTTCGACAAGGTCCCACATAAGAGATTAGCATTCAAACTTAAAGCACACGGTATTGGGGGTTCAGTATTGACGTGGATAGAGAACTGGCTGGCAGACAGGAAGCAAAGAGTAGGAGTAAACGGGTCATTTTCAGAATGGCAGGCAGTGACTAGTGGGGTACCGCAAGGCTCAGTGCTGGGACCCCAGCTATTTACAATATATATTAATGATCTGGATGAGGGAATTGAATGCAACATCTCCAAGTTTGCGGATGACACGAAGCTGGGGGGCAGTGTTAGCTGTGAGGAGGATGCTAGGAGGCTGCAAGGTGACTTGGATAGGTTGGGTGAGTGGGCAAATGCATGGCAGATGCAGTATAATGTGGATAAATATGAGGTTATCTACTTTGGCGGCAAAAACAGGAGGGTAGGCTATTATCTGAACGGTGGCCGATTAGGAAAAGGGGAGATGCAACGAGACCTGGGTGTCATGGTACACCAGTCATTGAAAATAGGCTTGTAGGTGCAGCAGGCTGTGAAGAAAGCGAATGGTATGTTGGCATTCATAGCAAAAAGATTTGAGTACAAGAGCAGGGAAGTTCTACTGCAGTTGTACAGGGTCTTGGTGAGGCCACACCTGGAGTATTCCATACTCTTTTGGTTTCCTAATCTGAGGAAAGACATTCTTGCCATAGAGAGAGTACAGAGAAGGTTCACCAGATTCCTGGGAAGGCAGGACTTCCATATGAAAAAAGACTGGATAGACTCCGCTTGTACTCACTGGAATTTAGGAGATTGAGGGGGGATCTTGTAGAGACGTACACAATTCTTAAGGGGTTGGACAGGCTAGATGCAGGAAGATTGTTCCCGATGTTGGGGAACTCCAGAACAAGGGGTCACAGTTTAAGGATAAGGGGGAAGTCTTTTAGGACCGAGATGAGAAGATCATTTTTCACACAGAGAGTGGTGAGTCTGTGGAATTCTCTGCCACAGAAGGTAGTTGAGGCCAGTTCATTGGCTATATTTAAGAGGGAGTTAGATGTGGCCCTTGTGGCTAAAGGGATCAGGGGGTATTTAGAGAAGGATACTGAGTTGGATGATCAGCCATGATCATATTGAATGGCGGAGCAGGCTCGAAAGGCCGAATGGCCTACTCTGCTCCTATTTTCTATGATTTTCTATGATTCTAGAAGCATTAAAAGCAGAGTGTTCACAGTGTTGAGGAGACTCAATTCCCAAAGAAAATTTTCGCGACCATGATGCTGGAAGAGAAGGAAGTAAAATTCCAGGTAGACAGTGGAGCCACATGTAACATCATTCCCAAGTTGCATGCAAAGGATGTGGATGAAACCAAGCAAGTATTGTCGATGTACAACAATATGACAGTGGTGCCTCTTGGAATAATGCAAGGTGAAACTTGTAAACCTAAAGTATGGAAGGAGATACAAAGTAGAGTTTGTAGTCCTGGAGGAAGTCTGCATTCCAATCCTGGGAAGCAGCGCAGCCCAGCAGATGGGACTCATATCAGTCTGTACAGAGAACCTAATGGCATTGAATGGCAGTGAAATCTCTCTGAGCAAGGAAAGAATGATGGCTGAGTATACTGATGTGTTTTGAAGGACAGGTAAATTTGAGGGCAAGTACCGTCTGCAGGTAGATGACAGCGTAACGCCGGTGATCCATCCTCCACGAAGAGTCCTTATAGCCTGACGGAATAAGCTGAAACAGGAGTTAGACAGACTAACAGAAGCTGAAATAATTGCCTCAGTAGAGACCCACACTCCATGGGTATCCAGCCTTGTGTTTGTAGAAAGGCCCAATGGAAAGTTGAGAGTGTGTTTAGACCCGAGGGATCTGAACAAGGGGATGAAAAGAAGTCATTGCCCAATGACGATGATTGAAGATGTTCTCACAGACCTGAATGATGCCAAGGTCTTTAGCACGTTTGATGTCAAGAGTGGGTTTTGGTATGTGGAACTGGATGATGAAAGTTCTCAGCTTACGACATTTAACACACCGATAGACAGATATAGATGAAAGAAGAAGCTCCATTTAAGAAAGATGGGCTCCCGACTGACACTGACCAGTTTTGGATCAGTGTACTTCAGCATCAGGCATTTAAAGAGCTCGCCACCTTTGCCCTTACTTGCCTAATAACCCCTGTCAGCAATGCTGTCATTGAGAGGATATTTCTCTTGGCTCCTCTGTTGAAATGAAGGCAAGAAACAGAATGCAGCTGAATCTTCTTGATGCTGTTGGGAAGGTCTATTGCTTTCAAGCAAATGTTGCAAAGACCGCACTCCAGAAATGCTGAAACACTTCACATCGGACAACATTTATGCCATATGTTCCACTCATTTCGGTGGGGTGGATAGTAATGATCTGATTCTGGAGCTTTTCATGAGATGTATGAAAAATATATGAAAGATTGTTTAAGAAGGAACTACAGATGCTGGCATAGCAAAGGTAGGCAAAAATGCTGGAAAAACTCAGCGGGTGAGGCAGCATCTATGGAGCAAAGGAAACTGGTGACATTTCGGGTTGAGACCCTTCTTCAGGCTGATGTGAGGGTGGAGGGGGGTGGTGGGAAGAAGAAAGGAAGAGTCCGGTGAGGCGGAGAGGTTCGGCGGTCCCGTTGAGGCGGCGAGGTTTGGCAGTCCCAGTGAGGCGGTGAGGTTCGGCGGTCCCGGTGAGGCAGCCTGGCCCAGTGAGGCGGTGAGGTTCGGCAGTCCTGTTCAGACAGGATTGTTTGGCCTTTTTTTGTAGTTTTTCTAGTATTGTTTGGTTTTTTATGTTTTTTTCCCAGTGTTTGGCTTTAAATTACAATTTCAATCTGACAACCCTGGTGAGTGAAGAGTGTGAGAGAGTGAGTGAGAGTGAGTGAGAATGAGTGGAGAGTGAGTGAGAGTGAGATTGAGGATGAGTGAGAGTGAGTGATATTGAATGGGGAGTGAGAGTGAGAGAGTGAGTGATATTGAATGGGGGGTGAGAGTGAGTGAGTGAGAGTGAGTGAGACAGTTGGTAAGATAGTGGGTGAGAGAGTGGGTGAGTGAGTGAGTGTGTGTTCGAATTGTGCAGAACATATAAACATTATCCCAGAATAAAAGGACAGAAAAGCTATAAAAGTCACCTTCCATATAGTTGGGACTGCTCAGCATGCACTTTTAAACGACCACATTTAGTCAAATGCGTTTAGCCGATACGTTCTTTCTCTTCAGGATAAAGTCAACGTTGGCAGACGGGCCCACCGCGTAGTATATATTGCCGTCGTCTGGTATGACCACCGCTGGGGACAGAAGAGAAAACAAACAATAAGTACATTTCCATAACGTAGACTGGGCGACCATTTCGCTGAACACTAGGCCTACGAGGCCTACGTGATCGCCCGTCTGACAGACATTTCAATGGTCCTTTGTTGTCACCTGTACTGAGTTACAGTGAAATTTGGTTTATTATAGTCACACCAAAAAAGCACAAGATACAAAACTACTTAAAGATTAAACATAAACAGCCACCACAGCGGCGTGTGAGAATCCCCAGGCCACACAGTGTAAGCGGAGATCCACAGCCATCAGTTTAATGTTCGGGCCACACACACACACACACACACACACACACACACACACACACACACACACGCTCCTTCACCGTGATGTGACCAGAGTTGTACCGATCACTATCACTCTCTCTCTGCAGAACCTGTCCGCTCGAACAGTCAGAAAGCTGCCCACACTCTCACCAGACTCCGGGATGTTCTCATGGCGCCATGACCCCGTAAACACGGCGATCACTGCACACACGGCACTCCCTCCGAGTCCTCACCAGTGCAGGCAGTACGACCATTTTGTTTGTTTCAGCGACCTCACATTCCCCACTGTGATGGAAGGCAAATAACTTATACCTTCATCCCTTCTTTTAACACCCCTTCAGAATTAAAGGATGTTCTTTTAGGAAGGAGATGACGAGACATTTCTTTAGTCAGAGGATAGTGACTCTGTGGAATTCTTTGCCACTGAAGGCTGTTGAGGCCAAGTCAATGAACAAGGCAGATTCTTGATTAGTACAGGTGTCAGGGGTTATGGGGAGAAGGCAGGGAATGGGGTTAGGAGGGAGAGATAGATCAACCATGATTGAATGGCGCAGTATGACTTGATGGGCCGAATGGTCTAATCCTACTCCTAATCCTTATTACCCACACTGAGCTTTCTGTCCTGGGTCTCCTCCACTGCCAGAGTGAGGCCAAACACAAGCTGGAGGAACAGCACCTCACATTTCGCTTGGGCAACTTGTACATAGCTTCATGTTAATTACAGTTTAGTTTATTGCCACGTGCATCGAGGCACAGCAAAAAGCTTTTTGTAGCGTGCTAACCAGACCGCAGAAAGACAATACATGATGTTCCATTTACAGTGTATAGATACACGATAAGAGAATAATGTTCATGCAAGGTAAAGCCAGCAAAATCCGATCAAGGATAGTCCGAGGTTCACCAATCAGGTAGATAGTTCAGGACTGCTCTATGAACATTGAATTGTCTAATTTTAACTACATCTTACACCCACTCCCCCCTTCCAGCCTTGCCTCCCTTCCTCATAGGAGCAGAATTAGGCCATTCGGTCCATCGGGTTTACTCCGCCCTTCAATAATCGCTAATCTATCTTTCCATCTCAACCCCATTCTCCTGCCTTCTCCTCATAACCCCTGACACCTGCACTAATCAAGAATCTGGCAATCTCAGTTTTTAAAATATCCATTGACTTGGCCTTTTCAGCCGTCTGTGGCAATGAATTCCACAGATTCCCCACCCTCTGGCTAAAGATAGTCGAAGACGGAGTTAGTCGAAGATGGAGTTAAAGGGGAATTGAGTAAAGGGATGGCTAATGACCCCAGAATTAACAGGAAAGGAAGCTCACAAAGGGATAGGATAGTATGGCCAAGTGTAATAAGGATCGATGTGAAAGGTGAGATGCGTAAGGAATTTAAAGTATTGTATATGAATGCGCAAAGTATAAGAAGTAAAGTAGATGAGCTTGAGGCTCAGTTAGAGGTTGGTAGATATGACATTGTGGGGATTACTGAGACGTGGCTGCAGGAGGATCGGGCCTGGGAACTTAATATTCAGGGTTATACATCCTATAGAAAGGACAGGCACGTGGGCAGAGGAGGGGGGGTAGCTCTGCTGGTGAGGGATGGAATTCAGTCCCTTGCGAGGGAAGACATAGGGACTGACGAGGTAGAGTCACTGCAGATTGAGTTGAGGAATTGTAAAGGCAAGAAGACACTAATTGGTGTTATTTACAGACCCCCAAATAGTAGCCCGGATGTAGGGTGCAAGTTGCAGCAGGAGTTAAAACTGGCATGTAACAAAGGTAATGCCACTGTGGTGATGGGTGTTTTCAATATGCAGGAAGACTGGGAAAATCAGGTTGGTTCAGGACCCCAAGAAAGAGAGTTTGTAGAATGCCGCCGAGATGGATTCTTAGAGCAGCTTGTAATGGAGCCGACCAGAGAAAAGGCAATTCTGGATTTAGTGTTGTCCAATGAACCATACATGATAAGAGAACTTGAGGTAAAGGAACCGCTTGGAGGTAGTGATCATAATATGATTAGTTTTAATCTGCAATTTGTGAAGGAGAACATTAAATCAGAAGTGGCAGTGATGCAGTTGAACAAAGGGGACTATGAAGGCATGAGAGGGGAGCTGGACAAAGTAGACTGGAAAGGGATCCTGGCAGGAATGACGGTGGAAAGCAATGGCAGGAATTTCCGGGCATAATCCAGAAGACGCAGGATCATTTCATTCCAAAAAGGAAGAAAGATTCTAAGGGGAGTAGGAGGCAACCGTGGCTGACAAGAGAAGTTAGGGATAGAATAAAACTAAAAGAAAAGATGTATAACACAGCAAAGAGTAGCCGGATGCCAGAGGATTGGGAAACTTTCATAGGACAACAGAAGGAAACAAAATGGGCAATATGGGCTGAAAAGATGAAGTACGAGGGGAAGCTGGCCAGGAATATAAAGGACAGTAAAAGCTTCTTTAGATATGTTCAGGGGAAAAGAGTAGCAAAGTCAAATGTGGGTTCCTTGAAGGCAGACACGGGTGAAATAATTATGGGCAACAAGGAAATGGCAGAAGAGTTGAATAGGTACTTCGGATCTGTCTTCACTAAGGAGAACACAAACAACCTCCCATATGTACTGGAGGACAGAGGATCTAAGGGGGTAGAGGAACTGAAATAAATTTTCATTAGGCGAGAAATAGTATTGGGTAGGCTAATGGGACTGAAGGATAATAAATTCCCTGGGCCTGATGGTCTGTTTCCCAGGGTCCTCAGGGAGGTGGATCTAGAAATAGTGGACGCATTGATGATCATTTTCCAATGTTCAATAGATTCAGGATCAGTTCCTGTCGATTGGAGGATAGCTAATTTTATCCCACTTTTCAAGAAAGGAGTGAGAGAGAAAACGGGGAATTACAGACCAGTTAGCCTGACTTCGGTGGTGGGAAAGATGTTGGAGCAATTATTAAAGAGGTAATAATGGAGCATTTGGATAGCAGTAAAAGGATTAGTCCAAGTCAACATGGATTTATGAAAGGGAAATCATGCTTGACTAATCTTCTGGAATTTTTTGAGGATGTGACAAGTAAAATGGATGAAGGGGTGCCAGTGGATGTAGTGTATCTAGACTTTCAGAAAGCCTTTGATAAGGTCCCGCACCAGAGACTGGTGACTAAAATTAGAGCACATGGTATTGGGGGTAGGGTGTTGACATGGATAGAAAATTGGTTGGAAGACCGGAAGCAAAGAGTAGGAGTGAACGGGTCCTTTTCAGAATGGCAGGCAGTGGTGAGTGGAATGCCGCAAGGCTCGGTGTTGGGGCCGCAATTGTTTACTATATGTATAAATGATTTGGAAGAGGATATTAGGAGCAACACTAGCAAGTTTGCGGATGACACAAAGCTGGGTGGCAGTGTGAACTGTGAAGAGGATGTTAGGAGGTTGCAGAGGGACCTGGACAGGTTGAGTGAGCGGGCAGATGCGTGGCAGATGCAGTATAATATAGACAAATGTGAGGTTATTCACTTTGGCGGCAAAAACAAGGGGGCAGATTATTATCTCAATGGGGTTAGGTTAGGTAAGGGGGAGGTACAGCGAGACCTGGTTGTCCTTGTACACCAGTCACTGAAAGTTGGCATGCAGATACAGCAGGCAGTGAAGAAAGCTAATGGAATGTTGGCCTTCATAACAAGAGGATTTCAGTACAGGAGTAAAGAGATTCTTCTGCAGGTGTATAGGGCTCTGGTGAGACCACATATGGAGTATTGTGTACAGTTTTGGTCTCCTAATTTGGGGAATGATATCCTTGTGATTGAGGCAGTGCAGTGTAGGTTCACGAGATTGATCCCTGGGATGGCGGGACTGTCATATGAGGAAAGATTGAAAAGCCTAGGCTTGTATTCACTGGAGTTTAGAAGGATGAGGGGGTATCTTATAGAAACATATAAAATTATAAAAGGACTGGACAAGCTAGATGCAGGAAAAATGTTCCCAATGTTGGGCGAGTCCAGAACCAGGGGCCACAGTCTTAGAATAAATGGGAGGTCATTTAAGACTGAGCTGAGAAAAAACTTTTTTATCCAGAGAGTTGTGAATTTATGGAATTCCCTGCCACAGAGGGCAGTGGAGGCCAAATTACTGGATGGATTTAAGAGAGAGTTGGATAGAGCTCTCGGGGCTAGTGGAGTCAAGGGATATGGGGAGAAGGCAGGCAAGGGTTATTGATAGTGGACGATCAGCCATGATCATATTGAATGGTGGTGCTAGCTCGAAGGGCCGAATTGCCTCCTCCTGCACCTATTTTCTATGTTTCTATGTTAAAGAAAATTCTCCTCATCTCCTTTCTAACGGTATGTACTGTAGAAGTTATAGAATTCTAAATGATTCAGAGTGGGGCTTAGTTGCAATACCGTCTCAAATCTTGCAGCATGCTACAAAGTGGTTTACATCACTTGGATTTACACTCAATAATATTATAACGTCAATAATTGTTTAATTGGTCTCTGCAAATTGCCCCTAGTGAGTAGGGAGTGGATGACAAAGTGGGATAACATGGAACTAGTGTGGACAGGTTATCGATGGTCAGCGTGGACTCGGTGGGATGAAAGGCCTGTTTCTGTGCTGTATCCTTAGCACAGCACAGAGGCTCAGCTGGCAGAGCCACTGCCTCACCCGGGTTCCTGACCACGGGTGTTGTATGTGTGGAGTTTGCACGTTCACACCGTGACCACATCCGTTTCTTCAGAGTGCTCCGGATTCCTTCATATCTCATCTACAATTGTAGGTTAATGGGCCTCTGTAAAATTGGCCCCATGTGTGTATTGTGTGGGTGAGAAAGTGGCATAACATAGAAGTAGTGTGAAGGATGGTCGGCGTGCTCAATGGGCCAGTGGTTTCTATGCTGTATCTCTAAAGAAAACTATCACAATGTTTAAAAACCTTTTGGACAGCTAGATGGATAGCATTGGTTTAGAGGGCCATGGGCCAAACGCCGGCAGGTGGGAATAGTGTAGATGTGGCATGTTGGTCAGCATGGGCGTGTTGGGCCGAAGTGCCTACTGCCACACATTGAAAGACATGGACAGGCGACGTTTTGTGTTGGGGTCCTTCTTCAGATTCAACCCTAACTGGATATGGTTTCCATATCCAGTATGAAAGGTTGCAACCTGAAATGTCGCCTGCCCATTCCCTCAACAGGTAATTTAGTTTCATTTTGTTCAGCTTTTTGGTAGTTACAAGCATGGAAACAGGTTCTTTGGCCCACCGAGTCCACGTGGACCCGCGGTCACCTGTACACTAGCACTAACCTACACACCAGAGACAAATATTTTATGGAAGCCAATTAACCTACAAACCTGCATGTCTTTGCAGTGTGGGAGGAATCCGGAGCACCCGGAGAAAACTCGTGTGGTCATGGGAGAGTGTACAAACTCCGTACAGACAGCAGCTGGAGTCAGGATGGAACTGGGGCCTCTAATGCTGTAAGGCAGCAACTCTACCGCTGTGCCACCTTGATCTGCTGAGCTCCTCCAACACATTGAGTTTAGGAGGAAGACTGTACATCTTCCAGCATCAAGGAACCTATGTTTTATTCCTCACCTCTGTCTTTGGAGACGATCAGGACAAGCTGATAGTCCGTCCAATCGCCATCCAGGTTGTACTTAGCCATGGCTCTCTGGATTACAGACGGGGCCCTGTCTTGGTTGGTCACCTGGAGTGGAAGGGAAAAAGTATTTACTTCAGATGTTAGGTGAGAGGGAGGGGGTCAATGAGGACCTACTGAAAGGGATTTAACAAGTGTTAACTGTTACCAGAAAACAAACAAGGGTTAGAAAAATGCTCCGCATTGTCTGCTTTGATCTGTCATTTTCACACCTTACCCTTCCATATCTCCAGACTCCCTCTCCCCTGACTCTCAGTTTGAAGAAGGGTCTCGACACGAAACGTCACCCATTCCTTCTCTCCACAGATGCTGCCTGACCCGCTGAGTTACTCCAGTATTTTTTGTGTATCTTAGAAAAATGCCACCCCATTATTTGACCAGTCATTCGCAATCACTCCTCAGGCCTGCGGTCAGTTAAGTTTAGAGATACAGAATGGAAACAGGCCCTTCGGACCATCGAGTTCACGCCATCTATTGAATACCCTTTCACACCAGCTCAACGTTATCCCACTTTCTGTTATCAGGCAACTGAACCATTCCACCAACAACTAGACAGCGGCCTTGAGCTACTCGCTTCCTCATTGGAGATGCTTGGACAATCTTCAATTGGATTTTAGTGAACTTTATCTTGCACTGAACGTTATTCACTTTATTCCCTTTATCATGTTTCTTAATCCTGTGGATGGCTCAATTGTAATCATGTATTGTTTTTCTGTTGACTGTTTAGCATGCAACAAAAGCTTTTAACTGTGCACATGACACTAAGCTTCCTGCAAAGTAGAAGCAATTTACTCTGAAAACTTGGCAACAAAGGGTATTCAATTAGCGAACCAAGACGACGTCCCTGGATCCTCTGCAGGGTTCTTGGCTTCAGTTTGTAACTAGATAATATACCAGTAATCTTTCAAAAGAGGCACAAGGCAGAAAATGAAGGAAATGTAGGGAGTCACGGTGGCGCAGCAGCAGAGTTGCTGCCGTACAGCACCAGAGACCTGGGTTCAACCCTGACTACGGATGCTGTCTGCTGCTGTGTTCATAAGGAATAGGAGTAGAATTAGGCCATTCAGTCATGGCTGATCATCTCTTTCTCCTAACCCCACTCTCCTGCCCTCTCCCCATAACCTCTGACAATCCTGGCTACGGGTACTGTCTGCGTGGAGTTTTACGTTTTCCCTGTGAACGCGTGGATTTTCTCCCAGTGCCCTGGTTTCCTCCCACACTCCAAAGACGTGCATGTTTGCAGGTTGATTGGCTTCTGTAAATTGTACATTGTCCCTAGTGTGTAGGATAGTGCTAGTGTACGGGGTGATTTATGGTCGGCGTGGACTCGGTGGGCCAAAGGGCCTGTTTCCAATACTAAGTCGAAAGTAGTTACAACATCCACTGCAGTAGGCAAAGGTCTCGTTAATTTTAAATTATTGACATTTAGGTTGATTTTTCTGATGCTTTTAGACCCTGTTTGGCAAAGGATCATCTTTTGAACAAATAATCAACCCTAATTGATATCAGGATCTATATTCTCTCCTCCCATTTCAAACTACAGGGAGTCCAAGGCAATGAAAGATAAGTCTCCCCAATGACATTCCAGGAGTCATATACAGAGCATCTTTCAAACCATTATACCCTTAGCACCATGCACCACAGAAACAGGCCTTTCAATCCAACTTGCCCAAACCGGCCAAGATGCCCATTTTCTATGCCAGTCCTTCCTGCCCATGTTTGGCCCATATCCCTCGAAACATTTTCTATCCATGTACCTGTTCTGTTGACTTCTAAATATCATATAGTTCCTGCCACAACTACCTCCTCTGGCAGCTCGCAGCCAAAACCCAACACCCTTCAGATTCCTGTTAAATCTTGCCCCTCTCACCTTAAACCTATGTCCTCTGGTCTTGATAACTCTCCCGGGATAAAACACCCTCTGCATTCACTCTTTCTATTACACTCATGATTTTATACACCTCTATATGATCATCTCTCAGCCTTCTGTACCACTACACCCACCACCCTCTGTGTGAAAAAGCTGCCCCTCAGGTCCCTATTAAATCTTTCCCCTCTTACATTGGGTGTATGGAACGAGCTGCCAAAGGAGGAAGTTGAGGCAGGGACTATCGCAACGTTTAAGAAGCAATTGGACAGGTACATGGATACAACAAGTTTGGAGGAATTTGGGCCAAATGCAGGCAGGTGGGACATGTGGCCGGTGTGGGCAAGATGGGCCAAAGGGCCACACCGCATCACTCTATGTCCTCTGGCTCTTGGCCCTTATGAGAGAAACCAAAATCTCATTAAAGTTTGCATCTGTTGTAGACTTTGAGCTAAACAGCACGGAAACAAGCTCCTTGGTTTTCAACTTTTCACATTTCCAAATTTTTTATTCAGAAGTCACAAAGATATTGCAGCAATGATAGATCTGCTGCCATACAGTGCCGGAGACCCGGGTTCCATCCTGACTGTGGGTGCTGTCTGTAGGGAGTTTGTACGTTCTCCCCGTGACCGCAGGGGATTTTCTTTGGGTGCTCATACGTTCATAGAAGCAGAGTTAGGCCATTTGGCCCATCGAGCTTAATCCGCCACTCAATCATGGCCGATCTTTCTCTCCCTCCTAACCCCATTTTCCTGCCTTCTCCCCATAAGCCCTGACTAACACCAGTGCCCCGGTTTCCTCCCACACATCAAAGATATATGAGATTGTAGGTTAATTGGCTTCAGTAAATTGTCCCTAGCATGCAGGAACTAGTGCATCCTATCTAGTCGTTGGTCGGCGCGAATCAGTGGGCCAGGGGCGTGTTTCCATGTTGTGTCTCTGCTATAAAGTAGTATCTGAGCCGTGGAAGAATGCCATGCACCTACCACAATGCTTTTGTAGACATTCCCATTGCCGTATTTGAGGCTGACGCGGATAATGCCATTTTCCTCATTCCGCTCGTTTGTGCTCATGAAGTGATGTTGTGGAGCTACGGAAAGTCCCCGAGATGGTGCCGTTGTGGTCCTTGGGATTGCGGACGCAGCACGGGAAAGCATAAAATGGCGCGGATACATGATGAGAGTCGCGAAGAGGCCTTGTCCATCGCGTGGGGTGATGGTAACGATTCATTCGGCTGGAAAACAAAACAGTAAGGATGGGAATTTAGATATTTCCAATCCAACTTTCCAGTTCTATCATCAAGCCAGGCTGCTCCCATCCTCTATATAGGATGAGTGGTGATCTTGTCGACGTGTATAAAATCATGAGATTAGTTGCTGCCTCACAGATCCAGAGACCAGGGTTCGATCCTGACCTCAGGAGCTGTCCATGCGCAGTTTGCACATTCGCCCTGTGAACACGTGGGTTTCAAGAGACAAGAATGTTTTTATTGTCATATCCCATTTCCTCTCACATCCCAAAGATGTGCAAGGTTATTGGTTATTTAGCTTCTGTAAATTGTCCTTAGTGTGTTGCATATAACTAATGAACGGGGTGATCACTGGTCGGCACAGACTCAGTGGGCCGAAGGGACTGTTTCTCTAAGGTAAACTAAACTAAATATTGGTGTGATGCACTTGCAACATGCAATGCTTCACTTGTAATGTATTGCTTCTGCATAACACAACGACTGCTTAAAAAGCAGCCAAGTGACTTTACAGATACAGTGCGGAACAGGTTTTTCGGCCCACCGAGTCCACACCGACCAGCGATCCCCACACACTATCCTACACACCGGGGACAATTTACGACTTGCAGAAGCCAAGTCACCTACAAACGTGCACGTCTTTGGAGTGTGAGAGGAAGCCGGAACACCCGGGGAAAACCCACGTAGTTACAGGGAGAACGTAAACTCCGTACAGGCAGCAACCTTGGTCAGGATCGAACACGGGTCTCTGGCGCTGTAAGGCAGCAACTCTACCGCTGTGCCACAAAGTGCTGGAATAGGTCAGCTCACTCCATAGATCTCAGCTTCACTTTATCCCTCAGGATCTACACGCTCAATCAAAGCTCTTCCACTTACCTGACCTCCACTAAGGGTCACAAACCTGCCTTTCTCCAGACCAGGCCTCCAGCAACTGCAGAGTTACTCCAGCACTTTGTCTTTTTATGTAAACGAGCATCTGCAGTTCCTTGCGTCCACCCCTCATTAGAACGAATTAGATGGACGTGCGCTGCACAAAATGTTTTACGAGGAAAAGGTTCTAACTTTTTGTAAGCAAAATGTTTTACCAGAAAGCCGCCTGGATTCGAGGGCTTCAGCTACAGGGAGTGGTTGGATAAACCTGCATTGTTTTCTCTGCAATGTCGGAGGTTGAGAGGAGACCAGTTAGAAGTATATACAATTATGAGAGGCACAGTTAGGGTAGACACTCAGAATCTTTTTGCCCCAGGCTGGAAATGTCCAAGACTAGAGGGTATCGCTATAAGGTGAGAGGGGGAAAGTTTAATGGGGATGCGCGGGGCAGTGGTGGGGGCCTGGTATGTTTGACCTGTGGAGGTGGTGGAGGCAGATATGACAGGGGTGTTTAAGAAGCTTTTAGGTGTGCATGTGGAAGTAGAGGGGAGAGAGGGATATAGATCATGTACAGGTAGATGAGAGTTTAGCCTGGCGTCATGTTCTGCACAAACATTGTGGACTGAAGGGCCCATTTCTGTGCTGTACTGTTCTATGTTCTAACCATCCTATCACCTACCAGAGAGCAATCCCCACCTACAATCTACAGGGAAGGACTGGAGCACCTCTGGCCCCCATACGCCAGACGTAGAGAGAGAACCTGCCAGTTATTTGTCAAGGGCAAAGACGTTTACATGAATGAAGACGCCCATCCCAGTTAAATCAGTGATTTGATCACTTTATTGATATGAATAAAGTCGGCGTCTAGGGGAAGAATCCTCCACAGTGCCTTTAATGAGCGGAATTACGTTGACGCCACCATGTGTGCTCACACAGGTGACTGATAGGTATAGCTCAACGAGGCTTTCCAAGCCAGGGATCTATAACGTCTTGGCAGGTCCGATTCCACGATACAATTTATTGGTGTAAGTGATAAATAATGTAGCTTGTAATTTCTCTCTATTAACACAATTAAATTTGGCATGATGATATATCTGTGATACCAAGAACAAACCACCGAACTGATACAATTAGTCAGAGGATACCAGCATAATGGTGCCACCCTGTATAGCCAATACTTTAAAAAATAATACACTATTCCTGCTACTGCCATTGGAGGCATAGGGGTGTTTATAGCTGCTAGTAATGTGAGGGGAACTCTGCCCCCCCCCCCCCCCCCCCCCCCCCCCCCCCCCCCCCCCCCCCCCCCCCCCCCCCCCCCCCCCTATGGGTATTCTAGAACCTTACTGATGTATTGCAGTATTTGCCATGGACATACTTCCGGGGTTTGGAGTCAGTCACACACTGACCCCTCGCACTCCCCTCCACAGAGAGGAGATTTGTGAGCAGCCCTGTGCACAGATGTGCCGTAGGCCCCCATGCACCTGCGCTGATATGGCCCTGTTTCATGGACCAGATCAGGATGGGTTAAATGTTCGTGGACGTACACTGTGTGTCGGAGGGAAACCCTCCTGGCCGGGCTCGTCCAGCCCAGGCCTCTCCGACTCCGTAAGGTTGCCCAACTTTTTGGGGCTGCCGATGTCGGAGTCGCTAACCGCACTGTCAATGACTTGGGCAGCGACCCCGATGGCCACCGGCTACCCACTCCCGCGGTCTGTAGCCGGCATCCCCGCCCTCTGTAGTTTCTCCGTGGCCCATCTGGAGATCACCCGTATTCAAAGCCCTTGGAAGTCGCTGACCGCATTGTCAGCGACTTGGGCAGCGAACCCGACGGCCACCGGCTACGCGCACTTCTGCGATCGGTAGCCGGCATCCCCGCGGTCCGTAATTGGTTTCCCTGTGGTCCGTCCGGGTATCACCGCGTATTACAATGTCCGGCAGGAAACTCTGCGAAGAGAGATTCCTGCAACAAAAACAGTAGGATTTGAAACTTACCGCTGGAGGAGCGACGCACCGCCAGCCAGTCGTGCGCCATGCGTTAAACGTAATGACGCGCATGCGGGCAGACGGCCTTCTCCACGTAGTCACTCACGTGACTCCAAAGACAAATTATTATTCATTGGACAATAGACAATAGGTGCAGGAGTAGGCCATTCGGCCCCTCTAGCCAGCACCACTATTCACCGTGATCATGGCGATCATCCACAATCAATACCCCGTTCCTGCTTTCTCCCCATATCCCTTGAATCCGCTATCTTTAAGAGCTCTGTCCAGCTCTCTCTTGAAAGCACCCAGAGAACCGGCCTCCACCGCCATCTGAGGCAGAGAATTTCACAGACTATCAACTCTCTGTGTGAAAAAGTTTTTCCTCATCTCCATCTAAATGAATTACCCTTATTCTTAAACTATCCCTCAGATTATCTTAAATCAGACGTTACCTTGCACTAAACGTTATTCCCTTAATCCTATATCTGTACACTGTGGATGGGTTGATTGTAATCCTGTATTGTCCTTCCGCTAACTGTTTAGCACACAACAAAAAAGCTTTACACTGTACCTCTGTACACGTGACAATAATAAACTGAACTATACTCTCAGCAGGTCAGGCAGCATCTCTGGAGGATGTGGATAGGTGTTGTCTTGGACATTTGCAGCCTGGAGGAGAAAGATTCTGACAGTCTGCCCTATTTGGACCACTCATAATTTTATATACATCTGCCAAGTCTCCTCTCATCTCTGTTGTGGCACAGAAAACAATGCAAGTCTATCCGACCCTCTCCCTGTAGCAGAAGCCCTCTAATCCAGGCAGTATTCTGGGAAAACATTTTGTTTTCACAAAGTTAGAACAGTCCCGTCGTAAAACATTTTGTGCTTGAAACGTCAGGCTGCGACACTTGCACCTCATTGAGTTACTCCAGCACTTTGCTTCTTTTTTTAAAAGTACGCAGGCATCCATAGTTCCATGCGGCTGTGTTTTCATTTTTATAGTTTTAGAGACACAGCAGGGTAGCAAGCCCTTCGGCCCACAGAGTCTGCACCGACCAGCAATCCCCACACATTAACACTACCCCACATACACTAGAGACAATTTACTTTTATACCAAGCCAATTAACCTACAAACCTGTACGTCTTTGGAGTGTGGGAGGAAACCAGAGAGCCCGTAGAAAACCCACGCAAGTCACGGGGAGAACGTACAAACTGTACAGACAGTACCCATTGTCAGGATTGAACCCAGGTGTCCGGCGCTGCAAGTGCAGTAAGGCACAGATGCTACCGCTGCGCCACCATGCCGTACATGAGGCAAAGGGTCTCCATTACCTTTCTTTGCGGCTCCTCAGGCGTGTCGTCGGCCATGTCTGCATCGGTGTCATCGGCTGTGTCATCGGTGGTCGTGTCTGCGGTCCTGTCTGCAGTCATGTCTGCGGCGGTGTCTTCGGTGTCTGTGGCGGTGTTATCGGCGGTGTCGTCGGTGGTGTCTGTGGCCGTGTCAGTGGCGATGTTGTCGGCCGTGTCTGTGGCGGTGTTGTCGGCGGTGTCTGTGGCGATGTTGTTGCCGGTGTCTGTGGCCGAGTCTGCGGCGATGTTGTTGCCGGTGTCTGTGGCCGTGTCTGTGGCGATGTTGTCGGCGGTGTCTGTGGCGATGTTGTCGGTGGTGTCTGTGGCCGTGTCTGCGGCGATATTGTTGCCGGTGTCTGTGGCCGTATCTGCGGCGATGTCTGTGGCCGTGTCTGCGGCGATGTTGTTGGCCGTGTCTGTGGCCGTGTCTGCAGCGATGTTGGTGCTGGTGGCGGTTTCGGTGCCGGTGTCGGTATCGGCTGCGCTGTTGTCGGTGGCGGTGTTGTCTGCGGCGGCATCGGTGCCGGAGTCGGTGGCGGTGTTGTCGGCGGTGTTGGCGCCGGTGCCGGTGGCGGTGTTGTCTGCAGCGGTATCGGTGGCGGTGTTGTCGGCGGCGGTGTCTGCGGTGTTGTCGGTGGCAGTGTTGTCTGCGGCGGTATCGGTGGCGGTGTTGTCGGCGGCGGTGTCTGCGGTGTTGTTGGCGGCGGTGTTGTCTGTGGCGGCATCGGTGCCGGTGCAGGCGGCGGTGTTGTCTGCGGCGGTATCGGTGGCGGTGTTGTCGGTGACGGTGTCTGCGGTGTTGTTGGCGGCGGTGTTGTCGGCGGCGATATCGGTGCCAGAGTCGGTGGCGGTGTTGTCGGTGCCGGAGTCGGTGGCAGTGTTGTCGGTGACGGTGTTGTCGGCGGTGTCTGCGGTCGTGTCGGTGGCCCTGTCGGTGGCCCTGTCTAAAAAGAGCCTGCAAGTAGGGAGCACAATCCATCAGCACACCCATCCGGAGCAGCCATGCCTTTCCGGATGGATCACAGAGAAAACATACAAACTCCAAACACACACACAGCCGAAGGAGAGGCACACGGTCACAGGGAAAACGTGCAAACTCCACACACACACACACACACACACACACACACACACACACACACACACACACACACACACACACACAACACACACACACACACACACACACACACACACACACACACACACACACACACACACACACTCACACACACACAGCAGCATCTTGACGACACACACTGGCCTCCCTCTTTTCCCTCTCCCATCAGGCAAAAGGTTTAGAAGTGTGAAAACGCACAGATTCAGGGACAGTTTCTTCCCAGCGGTTATCAGGCAACTGAACTATCCTACCCCAACCAGAGAGCAGTGCTGAACTACTATCTACCTCATTGATGGCCTTTGGTCTATCCTTGATCGGACTTTACTGGGTTTATCTTGCACTAAAATTATTCCATTATCATGCATCTGTACACTGTAAATGGCTCGAATGTAATCAGTTATTGTCTTTCCACCGACTGGATAGCACGCAATAAAAATCTTTTTTCTGTCCCTCGGTAAATGTGACAATACACTAAACTGACCCGAGCCTCTGGCACTGTGAGGCAGCAGCTCTAATGTAAATTGGCTTCTTTGAATTGTCCCCGAGCGTGTAGAATAACATAGAACTAGCGTGCGGTAATCGCTGGTCAGTGTGGACGCGGTGGGCCGAAGGGCCTGTTTGCACGCTGTAGCTTTAAAACTAAACATAGAATCATAGAAATTAGGTGCAGGAGCAGGCCATTCGGCCCTTCGAGCCTGCACCGCCATTCAATATGATCATGGCTGATCATCCAACTCAGTATCCTGGACCTGCCTTCTCTCCATACCCCCTGATCCCTTCAGCCACAAGGGCCACATCCAACTCCCTCTTAAATATAGCCAACGAACTGGCCTCAACTATCTGCTGTGGCAGAGAATTCCACAGATTCACCACTCTCTGTGTGAAAAACGATTTTCTCATCTCGGTCCTAAAAGACTTCCCCCTTATCCTTAAACTGTGACCCCTTGTCCTGGACTTCCCCAACATCGGGAACAATCTTCTTGCATCTAGCCTGTCCAACCCATTAAGAATTTTGTAAGTCTCTATGAGATCACCCCTCAATCTTCTAAATTCCAGCGAGTACAAGCCGAGTCTATCCAGTCTTTCTTCATATGGAAGTCCTGCCATCCCAGGAGGATTCAGCATATGTGGGGGATGGGAGCTAATTGAGATGGATAAGGATGCCAGAAACAAATTATGGCAGAGTGAATAAGATGTTTAAAAACATCTTATTCACTCTGCCATAATTTGTTTCTGACATCCAGATGTTTAAAAACTGGAGTTCAAGGGATGGTCTAAAACAGGGTTTGAGAGAAAGATGAATGGGGAAAAAAGGCATAGAGTAATTCCTAAATGGGGTAAGAATCCAGAAATCGGAGGTGCAAAGGGAGTTGGGAGTTCTGGTGCAGGACGCCCTAATAGGTAATCAGCAAGACAAATCGGTGATAAAGAAGGCAAACGCAATAGTAGCATTTATTTCAAGTGGGCTAGAAAACAAAAACAGGGATGTAATTGTGAGGCGCTATAAGGCGCTGGTCAGGCCACATTTGGAGCATTGTGAGCCATTTTGGGCACCATATCTGAGGGACGTGCTGGCTATGGAGAGGGTCCAGAGGAGGTTTACGAGAATGATCCCAGGAATTAGTGTTAACCTATCATGAGCGTTTATGACGGCAGTGGGCCTATACTCGCTGGATTTCATTGAAATGCACCGAATAGTGAAAGGTTTGGACAGTGTGGATGTGGATAGGATGTTTCCACTCATGGGAGAGTCTCGGACAAGGGCTCCCAGCCTTGTGTTTGGTTCTGGTATACCGGTATCTGTTCATCATTAGTTGTTCATAAATAAGTGAAAAAATATAGTAATGTGTTATTAAAGTTGCCAGCGTAAATGGGATGAAAAAGGTTGGCAACCACTGGCCTAGGACCAGAGCCTCAGTATTAAAGGGCATGCCTTTAAGAAGGAGATGAGGAATGTCCTTAACCAGAGGGTAGTGAATCTGTGGAATTCATTGCCACAGGCAGCTGTGGAGGCCAAGTCATTGGATATTTTTAAGGATAGATTCTTGATTAGAACAAGTGTCAGGGGTTATGGGGAGAAGGCAGGAGAATGGGGTTGAGAGGGAAAGATAGATCAGCCATAATTGAATGGTGGAATAGACTTGATGGGCCGAATGGCCTAATTCTGCTCCTGTAACTTATGAGCGAGGGATCAATGTTACCTGAGGTGTTAACAAATGATGGACAAGTAAATGGGATTATGGTGATGACCATGATACAGAGAGTACTGCTCAATGTGGTGAAAATGATGCACTGTCATTCCATCCAAGCTTACTTTATGAGATACAGCATGGAAACAGGCCATTCGGCCCACAATGTAAGCGCCGACCAGCGATCACCCGTACACTAGGTCCACCCTACTCACTGGGGGCAATTTTCAGAATTAATCTACACACCAGCACGTCTTTGGAATGAGGGGGGAAATCGGAGCACCCGAGGAAAACACACAAGTCACAGAGAGAACGTATAAACTCCTAGTTCCCACCTGCCTGCATTTGGCCCATATCCCTCTCAATCTTTCCTATTTCCAGACCTGTCAAAATGTCTTTTAAATCAAAGATAAGACACAAAATGCTGGAGTAACTCAGCGGGACGGGCAATATTTCTGGAGAGAAGGAATGGGTGACGTTTTGTGTCGAGACCCTTATTCAGACTGATGACAGGGAAATGGGCAGCACAGAGAGAAAATGTAGTCAGAGACATTGAAACTAGTGAGAGAACTGAGAAGGGGGAGGGGGGATGGAGAGAGACGGAAAGCAAGGGCTACTTGAAGTTAGAGAAGGCAATGTTCAAAACACTGGGGTGTAAGTTGCCCAGATAAAATTTGAGGTGCTGTTCCCAAGTTCATAAGTGATAGGAGCAGAATTAGGCCATTCGGCCCATCAAGTCTACTCCGCCATTCAATCATGGTTGATCTGTCTCTCCCTCCTAACCCTGTTCTCCTGCATTCACCACATAACCCCTGACACCCGCAATAATCAAAAATCTATCTATCTCTGTCTGAAGAAGGGTCTCGACCCGAAACGTTGTCTATTCCTTCTCTCCATAAATGCTGCCTCACACACTCGGTTCCTCCAGCATTTTTGTCTACCTTCGATTTTTCTAGCATCTGCAGTTTCCTTCTTAAACAAAAATCTATCTTTATGCCTTTGAAATATCCATTAACGGCCTCCACAGCCTTCTGTGGCAAAGAATTCCACACAATCGCCACCCTCTGACTAGCAGCAATTGTGAAACCAGTCTCAACAACTGGGTAACTCTAACCACCCAAATTCAGGCCTCAGGAATCATACATGTTTTACATGTATCCAACATTGCTAATTAATGACAATGCAGTGAGCTGCAGCAATGCTCACGCTAAACCCACAAAATTATTTAATCTTCTTTAAAACAGATCTCCTGGTAACAACTTCAAGGAAGCTAATTTTCAATTTGATCGTCCAAAACCCTACCTCCAATTTGCTGCTGGGGCCTCACTCTGACAATGGAGGAGGCCCAGGACAGAAAGGTCAGTGTGGGAATGGGAGGAGAATTAAGTGTTGAGCAACCGGGAGATCAGGTAGGTCTCCAGTAAGTCTCGGAGGTCCAGGGCATGTCTAAGATCAATAAAAACCAAAGATAGACACAAAAGGCTGAGGAACCAGTGGGACAGGCAGGCATCTCGGGAGAGAAAAGGGCAAATGGAGGGCAAAGTCAAAATCATCTTACCTGCATAAAACCCTTGCAACCTTCTCAAGGTGTCAGGAAGCTCACAGGGGAAAAACGGGGTACTGAAGAGAAGGAAAACCCTTCACTTTGAAAGTCAAAAACATGCATTTGGAAGGTAGATCATAATTATGCTGCTGCATAAACCCTTTGTCAAGAATGTGGACGCAGTCAACTTATGAAAGATTGCAGCAAAAATGCCTTGTGCATGCTATGGCCACATGAAACAGAGCGTCTATTAATTAATTAAATACACAGGCGTGCTGCAGATAGGAATAATTGATTACTTCATCGGTTGCCTGGGCTTCTGCATTATTCCCCCTCTTTGTGATGTACGGAATAGCACAAAATACTAAGGCAGTGTTTCACATGGATAGTTCGATAGTAGCAGTGAATTTATAAAACTCGAAGAACCTGCTCAAAGAGAGAATACAGCGGAAACAGGCTTCTCAACTCAACTTGCCCACACCGACCAACATGTCCCTGCTACACTAGTTCCACCTGCCTGATTTGGCACATATCCCTCTAAACTTGCTCTATTCCATCCAAATGTGTTTTAAAATTGTTACAGTCCACTACCTCCTCTCGCAGTTCGCTCCACACACCTTCTATCCTCTGTGTAAAAAAGTGGCCCATCAGGTTCCCTATTAATCTTTTCCCCCCACACCTTATGCCTATGTCCTCTGGTTCTCGATTTCCTCAACTCTGGGTAAAAGACTGTGCATTTACCCAATCTATCCTTTCATGGTCTATACACTTCTATAAAATCCCTCCTGCACTCCAAGGAAATAAAGTCCTAGCCTGCCCAACCTCTCCTACAGCTCAGGCCCTCGAGTCCTGGCAATATCTCGTACATCTTCAATGCGTCCTCTCTCCGTCAATTGACAACATCTATCTCTAACTGGTTCCTATAGAAAACATAAAAAAATTGGTGCAGGAGTAGGCCATCGGGGCCATACGCGCCTGCAACCGCCATTCAATATAATCTTGGCTGATCATCCAACTCAGTATCCTGTACCTGCCTTCTCTCCATACCCCCTGATCCCTTTAGCCACAAGGGCCACATCAAACTCACCCCACGGGGGGTTGGTGGGTTTAAATATAGCCAATGAACTGGCCTCAACTACCTTCTATGTGGCAGAGAATTCCAACAGATTCACCACTCTCTGTGTGAAAAATGATTTTATCATCTCGGTCCTAAAAGACTCCCCCTTTATCCTTAAACTGTGACCCCTTGTTCTGGACTTCCCCAACATCGGGAACAATCTTCCTGCATCTAGCCTGTCCAAACCCTTAAGAATTTTGTACGTCACTATAATATCCCCTCTCGATCTCCTAAATCCAGCGAGTACAAGCCGAGTCTTCCAGTCTTTTTTCTTCATTTGTAAGCCTGCCATTCCAGAATCAGTCTGGTGAACCTTCTCTGTACTCTCTCTATGCAAGAATGTCTTTCCTCAGATTAGGAGATCAAAACTGTACGCATATACTCAAGGTGTGGCCTCACCAAGACCCTGTACAACTGCAGTAGAAGCACCCTGCTCTATTATACTCAATCCTTTCGCTATGAATGCTAACATACCATTCGCGTTCTTCACTGCCTGCTGCACCTGCCTTGCCTACTTTCAATGACTGGTGTACATTACACCCAGGTCTCGTTGCATCTCCCCTTTTAACCTAATCGGCCACCATTCAGATAATAGTCCCACTTTCCTGTTTTTTTTTGCCACCAAAGTGGATAACCTCACATTTATTCCACATTATACTGCATCTGCCATGCTTGCCCCCGGCACTCCAACCAATCCAGCTAGCCAAGTCACCTTGCAGCCTCCTAGCATCCTCCTCACAACTAACACTGCCCCCAAGCTTCGTGTCATCCGCTAACTGTGGAGATGTTGCATTCAATTTCCATCATCCAGATCATTAATATAATTGTAAATAGCTGGGGGGCCCAGCACTGAGCCTGGCGTACCCCCACTAGTCCACTTGCCTGCCATTCTTAAAAAGGACACGTTTACTCCAACGCTTGCTTCCAGTCTGCCCAGCCGTTCTCTATCTCATCAATATCTGAACCCCAATACCGTGTGGCTTTAAGTTCGCAGACTAATCTCTTAGTGGGACCATTGTCAAAAGCCTTCTGAAAGTCCCAATATAACCCATCCTTTATTCCACTAGTAGTTACCATCCTCGAAAATTCCTATAAGATTCGTCGCCAGACTATGATTTACCTTTCATATATCCATGCTGTCTTGTCCAAATGATTTCACACACTTTCTCTTTCCATTGTGCTGCTACCCAACTTTAATAGCTACTCTAGCATTTTGCCCCAGTGGGGTTCTACCGTTCGTTAGACTAATCTGTCTGTAATTCCCCGTTTTTTCTCCCCCTCTCGTTTTAAAAAGTGGGGTTACTTTAGCTACCCTCCAATCATCAGGAACTACTCCAGAATCTAAAGATTTAAAAAAATTATCACTAATGCCTCCACTATTTCTGGCATACTTCTTAATGGTGGGGCTTGTTTTTTTCAAGAGGCCCACAGAGCCGTTGGAAGAGAAGGAGGGGGAGGTGCGATAGCCCGTCCGGAGGTTTAAAATCCAGCGCGGGGCTTGTTTTTTCAGAGCCCACAGGAGCCGTTGAAGAGATGAGGGGGAGGGAGCGCACCCGACAACGGTAAAGTTTAAAAATCCAATGCAGGCTTATTTTTACCGAAATCCATAACGTTCCTTTCGGAGAAGGTGTTATTTTTTTGGGGGGGGGGTCGGTTTGAAAGGAAGCCGCTGATTGGAGGGAAGTGAGTAGGTATGCAGCTGATTGCCAGTCAGATTCCAGCATTTGTTGTGTACTTGTAGTGTGTTGAATGTATCTCTATGTAAGGGAGGTCTTAGGGAGGTAGTCACTCCAGACCACAGGGGCAACAGTGGTCACATTAGGAAGGGCAAAGGGTCAGAGGCAGGGGCTAAGATACCCCTGTGACGGTACACACTGGAAAATAAAAAAAGGGTAAAAAAACTCGTGTTTGAGGTACTATTGGAGGGGACAGCCTACCTGGGGGCAACAGCGGCATGTCCCCTCCCCCCCCTCCGCACAGAGACCGCCCGTATGCTCAGATGGGTAGCAAAAAAGAGGGCAATTGTAGTAGGGGACTCTATAAGTTTGGGGGTCGATGGGGCGATGTCTGTGGACCAGTCGGGAGACCCGGATGGTAGTTTTGCCTCCCTGGTGCCAGGGTCTCAGATTGTCGAACTGTCCAAAAGATTTCTGAAAAGGGTAAGAGGAGCCTGATCATGACAAATTTGGGTGACTGAGAAGGTGGAAACGGGTAGCAACACTTGTAGGTGTATTATAGACCGCCAAATGGGGAGCGAGTAGTGGAATAGCAAAAATATGTAAGGAGATAGCAGATATTAGTATAAGCACAAGGTAGTTGATTGTGGGAGATTTTCAATTTTCCAAAATAGACTGGGAAACAACAAGCTGGAAATCTGGATGGTTCGAGTTTGTTAAATGTGTGCAGATAGTTTTTTGCAGCAATTCATAGAGTATCGACCAGAGATAGGGGCAGTGCTGGACCTCCTGTTTGGAAATGAGCAGTCAGGTGACGGAGGTATGCGTTGGTGAGCACTTCGGACCAGTGATCACATTACCATTAGTTTCACGTTTAATATGGAAGAGGCAGAACTGACCTAGGATGAGATTTTTTGATTGGAGAAAGGTAACTGAGGGTAATGCGTAAAAAGGAGTGAATTGGGACATTTTGTTTATGTGAAGGATGTAGACGAGAAAGGGAGGGCATTTAAAGGGGAAATTGAAGAGTACAGATGATTTATTCCACTGTTTCGGTTGAAAAGGAAATGTAAAAATTGAAAGCAGTCATGGTTTTCCAAGGAAATTGGACACTTTGTGTCGAAAAAAAGAGAGATATCTACAATAATTCAGGAGGCAAGGTGGAAATGAGGTGCCTAGAGGTGTTAAAAGAATGAAAAAAACGAAGAAAGATAGTAGAAAGGGTAAAAAAGTTATGAGGTTGTTTGCAAGAAAGGTGAAAGTAATCCAAAGGTTTCTGACAGCTATATTAAATAGCAAAAAGTATAACAAGGGATAAAATTGGACCATTAGAGAGCCAGAATGCATGCTATCTGCAAGCCATAAGAGAATGGGGTGATTTTGAAACAATTTCTTGCGTGCCGTGTTTCACCAGGAGAAGGAAATTGAACTCTGTGAGGTTAGGAAAAAGTATGAGTAGCTAGGAAACTAGAGATTCAAAGTGAGGAAGTACTGACACTTGTTGAAAATATAAAAGTGGATAAGTCTCCAGGTCCTCTGACATGATATTCCCCAAGTCCATTGAGGGAAAGTTATGTAGAAATTGCAGGACTACGACAGAAATATTTCCAAAATTCATTAGAAACGGAATAGACTGGAGGATTGGCGTACTGCGCATGTTGTTCCCATTGTTTAAAAAGGGTTCAAAGAAAATCCTAGCAATTATAGACGTCAGTGGTGGCATTATTAATGGAAAGGATACTTAGAGATAATAATAATATAAGCATCTGGATACAGGGTCATCAGGAACAAGTCAACAGGGATTTGTGCCTGGAAGGTCAGTTTGACAAACCTTTAATTTTTTGAAGCTTACTAGAAATTAATGAGGGTAAAGCGTGGACGTTGTTCTATATAGATTCAGTAAGGCCTTGACTAGGTTCCCCCCATGGAAGGTTGGTTATGAAGGTCATCTTTGGTGATTAAGGCGGAGTAGCAAGATGGATTCAACAGTGGCTGAATGGAGATGTCAGAGAGTAATGGTGGATGGCTGTTTGTTCAGGTTTGGAAAGCCGGTGACCAGTGGCCGCCTCAGGGATCGTGTTGGGTCCCACGTTGGTGTGTCATGTAACATCAATGATCTGGATGATGGGGTTTAAAAGTGGAAAAGTAAGTATGCAGATGATACTAAGATAGTAGTGGTTGTGATGAATGAAGTAGATGTTCAAAGTCTACAGAGAGATTTGGGCCATTTGAAAAGTGGCAGAAAGATGGCAGATGGGAGCTCAATGCTGATAATGTGAAGTGCTACATCTTGCAGGACAAATCAAAATAGGACGTACATGGTAAATTTGGGAATTGAGGACTGCTGTGAACAGAGGGTCTAGGATTATCTGTGCATATTCCCTGAAGGTGGAACGCATGTAGATAGGGGGTAAAGAAAGCTTTTCGTTGCTGGCCTTTATCAATCAGAGTACATTGTATTAGGATAGGGATGTAATTGTTTAAAATTGTACAAGACATTGGTAGACCAATTCTGAGTATGGTGTACATTTTGGTCCCTAATTAGTAGGAAGTATGTCAACAAAAGTGATAGAGTACAGAGGAGATTTTCTAGAATGTTGCCTGTGTTACAGCCAACTAATTACAGATAAAAGGTTAAACAAGTTAGTATTTATTCTTTGAGTGCAGAAGGTAAGTGGACTTTGATTGAGGTCATTTAAAATGAAATGAAGGGGATAGACAGAAGTTGATGTGGATAACGTTTTACCTTGGCGGGTAGGGAAAGATTCAAACAAGAGGGCATGACCTGAGAATTAAGGGACAGAAGTTTAGGATAACATGATGGGGGAACTGCTTTACCAGAGAGTGGTGGCTGTGTGGAATGAGCTCCACAGAAGTGGTGAGGCAGGTTCGATTTTAACATTTAACAATTAAAGTGGATAGGTATATGACGGAAGGGAATGGAGGTATGGTCTGAGTGCAGGTAGAGGGACTAGGGAAAATAAATGTTCGGCAACGACTGGAAGGGCCGATAGGCCTGTTTCCCTGCGTAATTTGTTAAATGATTATATGTAAGTACTCTGGATGCCAGCCTATCTGGCCCTGGGATTGATCGGCCTTTAATCCAGTCAAGTTACCTAACACTACTTCCACCGCTAACCGTGGATTTCACTCATTCCTCCATCTCATTTGACCTCTTGTCCGCCTGGATTTCCGGCTAATTATTTTTATAAGTCCCTTAGTAAGACAGAACCAAAGTAGTTTATCAATTGGTTCTGCCATGTCCTTGGCCCGCT